>MU713444.1:0-49257 GCA_026770625.1 Nicotiana glauca | reverse complement strand
CCCTAACCTCCATTTTTACCCTTTAATTCCTTGAAATTTTGTGATAAATTCATGTTTTAACACCATAATAACATAATCTGAGTCCAAATATTCATACCTGATAAGACTCCTTCGAATCCTCTTGAAAATCGCCCAAAAAACCACTTTGCTCGAAGTCCAAATTGTTTTCTTCTTTTCTAAGTTTGTGAACATTGTTCACTATAACACAGGCCCGATTTCCTCTTCTGCGGTCGCCTGACCGCACCTGCGGTTCCGCTTATGCGGCTAATTGACCGCTTATGCGGTCTAACTTAAAGTACCTGGGACCGCTTCTGCGACCCGGAATTCCGCTTACGCGGTCCCGCAAAAGTGACCAATCTTCCGCTTCTGCGGAAAACCCCTGGGCCTCACCTGTCCGCTTCTGCGGCTTCTCCACCGCATCTGCGGAACCGCTTAAGTGGCTCCTTTTCCGTAGATGCGGAAATACCAAAGGGGAGAAAATTTGACTGCAACATTTGCTTAAAACCTCCATTTAACTATCCGAAATCATCCCGAGGCCCCCGGGACCTCAACCAAAAGCACCAAAACGACCAAAAACCTTATTCAAACTTCTTCCAATCCTTAAAACACGTCTAACAACGCTAAAACCATTAAAACACATCGGATTCAAGCCTAGTTTTCATCAAAATTTCCGAAATGCACATTCAATCAAAACCCGACCAAACGACGTCCGAATGACCTGAAAATTTGCAGACATATCCAAAATCACCTAGTGGAGCTACTGCAACTCTCAAAATTTCATTCCGACCTTCGGATCAAATTCTCACCTATCAACCGAAATTTGCCAAAATTCAAACTTCGCCAATTCAAGCCTAATTCTACACCGGACCTCCAAATTTGATTCCGATCACACTCCTAAGTCACAAATCATCCCCCGAAGCTAACCGAGCCATCGGAGTTCACATCCGAGCCCTCTAACCACATAGTCAACTTCTAGTTGACTTTTCTTAAACAAGCTTTCTTCTAAGAGGCTAAGTGCCTCATTTCCAACTAAAACCAACTCAATTCCACCCGATCAACTCGAATACCAATATTGAACATAAAGTAACACAATATGGTGGAAACGGGGGGTAACTCATGTGACGATGGGCCGGGTCATCACATCCTCCCCAACTAAAACAATCGCTTGTCCTCGAGTGGGTCAAGAAACATACCTGGAGTCTCAAACAAGTGAGGATATCTTTTTCGCATCTCCCGCTCGGTCTCTCAAGTATCCTCCTCCACGGGCCGACCTCTCCACTGCACCTTCACCGAAGCTATATCCTTTGACCTCAATCTCCGAACCTGACGACCCAAAATAGCCACTAGCTCCACATCATAGGTCAAATCATCATCCAAATAAACTGCACTAAAGTCCAACATATGAGATAGGTCCCCAACATACTTTCGGAGCATAGATACATGAAATACCGGATAGACTCCCGATAGCCTGGGTGGCAAAGCAAGCATATAGGCCACCTCCCTATTCCTCCTAAGTATCTCAAAAGGGCCAATGAACCTCGGACTGAGCTTTCCTTTCTTTCCAAATCTCATGACGCCCTTCATAGGCAAAACCTTCAACAAGACTTTCTCGCCCACCGAATAAGATACATCTCGGACCTTCCGGTCCGCATAACTCTTCTGACGCGACTGAGCTGTGCGAAGTCTCTCCTGAATCATTTTCACCTTGTCAAAGGCATCCTGGATCAACTCTGTCCCCAACAACCTAGCCTCGCCGGGCTCGAACCAACCAACCAGAGATCTATACCGTTTCCCATATAAAGCCTCATATGGCGCCATCTGAATGCTAGATTGATAGCTGTTGTTGTAAGCAAACTCTGCAAGAGGAAAGAAATCAGCCCAAGAACCTCCAAAGTCAATAACACAGGCACACAACATGTCCTCCAATATCTGAATGGTACACTCGAACTACCCGTCCATCTGAGGATGAAATGCTGTGCTCAGCTCTACCTGTGTACCCAACTCTCGTTGAAATGTCCTCCAAAACTGAGAAGTGAATTGAGTACCCCTGTCTGATATAATGGAAACTGGGACCCCATGCAACCGTACAATCTCCCGAATGAAAATATCTGCTAACCGCTCCGAAGAATAAGTAGTACATACCGAAATGAAGTGCACGGACTTGGTCAGCCGATTCACAATCACCCAAACCGAATCAAACTTCCTCGCTGTCTGAGGGAGACCACTCACAAAGTCCATAGTAATCCTTTCCCATTTCCACTCAGGAATATCCATACGCTGAAGTACACCACCAGGTCTCTGATGCTCATACTTGACCTACTGACAGTTGAGACACCGCGCTACATGACTCACAATATCCTTCTTCAGTATCCTCCACCAGTAATGCTGTCTTAGACCCTGATACATCTTCGCGGCACCTGGATGAATAGAATACCGCGAGCTATGGGCCTCCTCCAATATCAATTCCCGAAGCCCGTCCACATTGGGAACGCAAATCCGGCCATGCATCCTCAACATGCCATCATTATCGATGGTCACATACCTGGCATTATCATGCTGAACTCTATCCTTAAGGACAAGCAAATGTGGATCATCATACTGACGCTCTCTAATGCGATCACACAAGGAAGACCGAGCACAAGCCAACACCCGGCTAGGCTCCAATATATCCAACCTCACCATACGATTGGCCAAAGCCTGAACATCCACTGCAAAGGGTCTCTCTCCAACTGGAATATATGCCAAACTACCCATACTCACCGCCTTCCGGCTCAAAGCATCGGCCACTACATTGGCCTTCCCCGGATGATACAAAATGGTAATGTCATAATCCTTGAGCAACTCAAGCCACCTGTGCTGCCTCAAATTTATATCCTTCTGTTTGAACAAGTGCTGAAGGCTGCGATGATCGGTATACACCTCACAAGATACGCCATATAGGTAGTGCCTCCAAATATTTAAAGCATGAACTATGGAAGCCAATTCCAAATCATGAACGGGGTAGTTCTTCTCATGAGGCTTCAACTGACAAGAAGCATAAGTAATAACTTTACCCTCCTACATCAACACACATCCAATCCCAACTCTCTAAGCATCACAATACACGGTGTAAGAACCTGAAGCTGATGGCAAGACTAACATTGGAGCTGTGGTCAAGGCTGTCTTGAGCTTCTGAAAGCTCTCCTCGCACTCATCCGACCATACAAATGGTGCACCCTTTTGCGTCAACTTGGTCAAGGACGAAGCAATTGATGAAAATCCCTGGACAAACCGGCGATACTACCCTGCCAAATCGAGGAAACTCCGAATCTCCGTAGCCGAGAATGGTCTAGGCCAACTCTGCACTGCCTCTATCTTCTTTGGGTCAACCTGAATACCATCACTAGACACCAAGTGTCCCAGAAAAGCCACCGACCCAAGCCAAAACTCACATTTGGAGAACTTTGCATAAAGCTTCTCCTCCCTCAATCTCTACAATACTACCCTCAAATGCTGAGCATGCACCTCCTGGCTATGCGAGTATACCAGGATGTCATTAATAAAAACAATCACAAAGGAATCCAAATATGGCCGGAACACGCTGTTTATCAAATGCATGAACGCGGCTGGGGCATTGGTCAGCCCAAAAGACATAACTAGAAATTCATAATGCCCATATCTTGTCCTGAAAGCTGTCTTCATAATATCAAAATCCCTAATCTTCAGCTGGTGATAGTCTGAACGAAGATCAATCTTTGAGAATACCCTCACTCCCTGGAGCTGATCAAACAAATCATCAATGCGCGGTGGACGATACTTGTTCTTCACTGTTACCTTGTTCAACTACCTGTAATCAGTACACATCCTCATTGAGCCATCTTTCTTCTTGACAAACAAGACCGGTGCACCCCACAGTGACACACTCGGGCGAATATACCCCTTATCTAGAAGTTCTTGAAGTTGTTCGTTCAATTCTTTTAACTCAGCTGGTGCCATACGATAGGGAGGAATAGAGATGGGCTGAGTGCCCGGCACCAGATCAATACCGAAATCAATGTCCCTATCCGGCGACATGCCCGATAAGTCTGCTGGAAATATATCAGAGAAATCCCTCGCAACGGGAACCGAATCAATACTAGGAGGCTCAGCTCCAACATCCCTCACAAAAGCCAAATATGATAAACATCCCTTCCCAACCATCAGCTGGGCCTTTAAGAACGAGATTACCCGGCTGGGTACATAATCGGTCGAACCACGCCACTCGACTCTCGGAACACCTGACATAGCCAACGTGACTGTCTTTGCATGACAGTCCACAATAGCATGACACGGAGATAACCAGTCCATGCCCAAAATAACATTGAAGTCTACCATGCTCAAAAGCAACAAATCAACTCGGGTCTCCAGACCCCTAATAGTAACAAGACAGGACCAATACACATAGTCCACAACAATAGTATCACCCACCAGGGTACATACATGCACAGGTAAGGCAAGACACCATCGGGTCGTACCCAGATGATGGGCAAAATATGAAGACACATAAGAGCATGTAGATCCGGGATCAAATAAAACAGAAGCATCCCTGTGGCATACTGAGATAATACCTGTAATAACTGCATCAGTTGCAATGGCGCCTCTCCTGTCTGGAAGCGCATAGAACCGAGCCTGACCGCCACTAGGTTGATCTCCACCCCTAGGGCGACCCCTAGCTAACTGAACCTCGCCCCTACCTAACTGGGATAGTGCTGAAGCAGATGGAGTAGAAGAGGAGGGCTGATCCCTCTGCTGAGACTGGCTACCACGACGTCGAGGAAACTGCCTCCTCATATGGCCATACTCGCCACACTCGAAGCAAATACCAGGTACTGGAGAAGGGGACTGATGGGAACCCCTCGCGCTGGAATGACTAGCCGATGCGCCCTGCACAGAAGAACCCTGGGCTGAAGAGGCATGTGAAGAGCTATGATCTGGGAGGGCACTAAGTGAAGACTGGCCCTGCTGATACCCCTGGTGACCACGGCCTGAAGACGCCCCACGATACTCGGGACGAGCCGACTGATGAAGCCTAAAAGACTGACCTCTGCCCTACTGAAACTGGCCCCTAGACAGAGCACCACTGAAGCTACCTGATCGACTAGGCCTCTTGGCCTCCCTCTCCTCTCTCTCCTGACGGTGAGCCGTCTCAATATCACGAGCAATATCCACAACATCCTCGAAGGTATGGCCCAGAACCCTCTCTCGGGTTATCAGAATACGGATGGGATAAGTGAGTCCATCCATAAATCTCCGAATCCTCTCCTGATCAGTCAGGACCATCCATGGAGCATATCAAGCCAACTCCGAAAATCTCACCTCATACTGAGTCACGGTCATATCTCCCTGATGAAGGTACTCAAACTGCCTACGCAACTCTTCCCTCTGAGACTGCGGTACCCACTTCTCCAGAAAGAGAGTGGAGAACTCCTGCCATGACAAAGGCGCTGCACCCCTTGGCCTACACCGCTTATAAGCCTCCCACCAAGTGAAAGCTGCTCCAGAAAACTTAAAAGTAGTAAGTGATACCCCACTCGACTCCAAGATCCCTGCGGTCCGAAGCATACGTCGACACTTATCGAGAAAACCCTAGGCATCCTCGCTTGGAACACCACTGAAAGTAGGAGGTGAAAGCATGCTGAACCTCTCAAGACGACGCTTCTCATTGTCTGGCATAGCCAGAATCACATCATCCTGAACCGGGGCAACCGGCTGAACTGGGGCAACCTGCTGAACTGGTGGTGCCTCGGGTGTCTGCAAACCCTGCACTACCTGCTTCGGCGTACGAGCAGCGGGGGTTTGATTGCCTCCCCGGCCTGCAAAGTAGTTGCTACAGTAGTGGCTGAGACGGCCTCAGCCAGGCCAGTGCAAACTGATAAAATCTGAGCTAGGGCCTCCTGAAGACCCGGAATCACAATAGGCATAGCTGGTGCCTGGACAGGTGCTGCTGGAGTCTCTACAGTTGGATCCTGCTCCTGAGCCGGGGCAACTGGTAGGTCAACAGGTGCTGCCTCCTCGCCTCTGCCTCGACAACGACCTCAACCATGGCCTCTAGTGGCCTCAGTAGGTGGTACAGGTGGTCGTCCGCCACGTCCGGTAGCACGGGTTGTCACCATCTGCGAGTGAATAGAATAATAGAATTTAGTTCTCAGATCAACAAAGTCGCACGATAAGAATTCCAAGAATATGAAGTTTCCTAAAGGTTCTGCAGCCTCTCAAGGATAAATACAGACGTCTCCGTACCGATCCGCGAGACTCTACTAAACCGGCTCATGATTCGCGAGACCAAGTAACCTAGGCTCTAATACAAACTTGTCATGACCCTAACCCGGTCGTGATGGCGTCCAACACACTACTAGGCAAGCCCGACCATTTATATCAATAACCCCGTTTATTAAACAGATAAAGTTAAGTATCATTTAAGACAAGAATCTGAAATACTGATAACAATGTGAAAAGTCTAACAAAATACCAAAACAGCCTAACTAGGACCCGGTGTCACGACCATGAGCCTCTAATGACGACATAATATCCTACTATAAAGTCTGTCTAATACTGAAAATGCAGAAATAAAGGATAAAGATATAGGGGAGAATCATCGGTTGCGAACGCCCTGCAGCTACATCAATTACTCCCGGAAAGAACTCTGGATCAACTGGAATCACTCAGCCTGAGACTGCTCTGGATCTGCACACAAGGTGCATGGAGTAAAGTGAGTACTTCCAACTCAGTGGTAATAGACATAACTAAAGTCTGAAAGTAAGAAAACACAGGAAATGCACAAGGTACTAATATCTAGCAATTCATATCTAAAACAGTAGAAACATTATACAATAATTAATACATTTAAGGAACAATGCATGACAGAATGAAACACGTATAACGGTACAATCCACTACCCGCTGCAGCGTGCATCCCGCTCCACTTATTTAACGTCGACGACGCTCACTGGGGATGTGTACAGACTCCGAAGGGGCTCCTACAGCCCAAGCGCAATATCAGCCAGGTATTGTCATAAAACAGGCTCTCGGCCTCAACATCAATATATATATATAATAATCGCTACGGCATGTAGCCCGATCCATATCAAGGAAACATCCTCACCACTGGGTCCCCGACCCATCTTAGTCAAATAAGTCCACAGCCAATCGGGCGTGTCATACTATAGGGATCTCAGCCCTCATATCTTTTCATTTAAGGTTCATGTATAAAACACAGTTATTATATTATTTTTAATATTTGAAAACATGACTGAGAATTTATGTTATGCACACAAGTGAGGAAAACACATAAATATCCTCTAAGGATTCTACAGGTCGGCAAAAGGCCCCAAACACGGCAAGGAGCCCAATTCACAATAACGAAGTATGCGTTCCAATCGCCAATATAGTAGAAATTAACACTCGGGATGACCTAAGTCTCAATCCCCAACAGTATACGACCACACACTCATCGTGGAATGCGTGTCACGCCTCAATATAGTGTTATGATGTGAAAGTCCGGGGTTTCAAACCCTCAGAACAGTAGTTACATCAATTACTCACCTCGAACTGGCTAAAGACTAGCCCACCAAGCCTCTTCCTCTAGAATCAACCTCCTCGCACGTCAAATCTAGTCAAAACCACAACGAATACATCACAATAGGCTAATGGAACATAACCCAATTGAAAGAACTCGAAAAACACTCAAAAACACGAAGTTGGCAAAACCCGAGCCCCGGGCCCACTTCTTGAAAAATTATGAAATCCACATCTTCGGAATCCGCGTCTCGCCACCAGTCCGTACATATAAAATACACAAGAATCGGAGTCCATTTGACCCCTCAAATCATCATTTTAAATGCTCTTAGGTTTCAAGCCCTAACCTCTATTTTTACCCTTTAATTCCTTGAAATTTTGTGGTAAATTCATGTTTTAACAATATAATAACATAATCCGAGTCCAAATATTCATACCTGATAAGACTCCTTCGAATCCTCTTCAAAATCGCCCAAAAACCCACTTTGCTCGAAGTCCAAATTGTTTTCTTCTTTTCTAAGTTTGTGAACATTGTTCACTATAACACAGGCCCGATTTCCGCTTCTGCGGTCACCTGACCGCACCTGCGGTTCCGCTTATATGGCTAATTGACTGCTTATGCAGTCTAACTTAAAGTACCTGGGACCGCTTCTGTGACCCAGAATTCCGCTTACGCGGTCCCACAAAAGCGACCAATCTTCTGCTTCTGCGGAAAACCCCTGGGCCTCACCTGTCCGCTTCTGCGACTTCCCCACCACATCTGCAGAACCGCTTAAGTGTCTCCTTTTCCGCAGATGCGGAAATACCAGAGGGGAGAAAACTTGACTGCAACATTTGCTTAAAACCTCCGTTTAACTATCCGAAATCATCCCGAGGCCCCCGGGACCTCAACCAAAAGCACCAACACGACCAACAACCTTATTCAGATTTGATCCAATCCTCGAAACATGTCTAACAATGCTAAAACTATTAAAACACATCGGATTCAAGCCTAGTTTTCATCAAAACTTCCGAAATGCGCATTCAATCAAAAACCCGACTAAATGACGTCCGAATGACCTGAAAATTTTTAGACATATCCAAAATCACCTAGCAGAGCTACTGCAACTCTCGAAATTCCATTTCGACCTCCGAATCAAAATCTCATCTATCAACCGGAATTTGCCAAAATTCAAACTTCGCCAATTCAAGCCTAATTCTACACCGGACCTCCAAATTCGATTCCGATCACACTTCTAAGTCACAAATCATCTCCCGAAGCTAACCGAACCACCGAAATTCACATCCGATCCCTCTAACCACATAGTCAACTTCCAGTTGACTTTTCTAAAATAAGCTTTCTTCTAAGAGGCTAAGTGCCTCATTTCCAACTAAAGCCAACTCAATTCCACTCGATCAACTCGAATATCGATATTGAACATAAAGCAACACAATATGGGGGAAACGGGGTGGTAACTCAAGTGACGATAGGCTGGGTCGTCACAAGGGTAGATATGGATATGATGACCACGCGATAACACCACGTGTATAAACGGTTACCGGGTGTTATATGGGGTGATCCATATGATGTATAAACTTAGGACTCATTCCCTTATTCGTTCATTTTATTTCCGAATTTCAACCGCTTTTTCATAAACTTCAGCTTTCTTTTTTTTTTCTTTTAAAATTGTTTCTTCTCTCAAATTTCAGCTTCTTGAACTTCTTTAATCTCTTGCAACCATTATGTGAAAAAAACCCTTGTGTTTATAATTCTTGATTGCCTACTTGTTGTTTGCATTTAAAGTCACAATATAACATGGCCGGGAACCATACTAGTTGATCTTTAGGGGTGCCTAACACCTTCCCCTCAAGATAATTTCTAGCCCTTACCCGAACTCCGGTTTTCCAACTCAAAACCCTTAGTGTCCTAATGAATTTAATCATTAGGTAGTGACTCTTCAATTACAAAAACTCAAATCCCAAAAGGGAATAGAGTTGTCCACCCAAATGTCGTAAACCTGATTTCGCGAGAAAAAGGGGGCGTTGACAGCATGGCGACTCTGCTGGAGATTTCTTTAGGCTTTTACCACTTCATGTTATGTGTGAATTTATTGCTTCTTTATTGCCTTATTTAATGTCTTTATTCGAATCTGACTTGGCTTTTTGTTTTTTTCTTTAATGCTTTCATTTACTTGTTTCCTTCAATGTTATTGTAATTTTGAGCAATTAATGTAATCTTTATTTTTATGAACGTGCAAATACGTGACAACTTGCTTCATTCTTGTAATTGCATATTCAACATCATATTCCAGTCATACCAAACGAATAACAAAGCAACGCTTATAATGAGTTGTTGTGCTCTTCCGATATTATCACCCCCTAAATTTGGCAAAGGCATATTTACGGTAAAACCAGTCGATCAGCAGTGCAGTCGACAGTTCCGTGCCTTTCTCTCTTGAGTTGTCCGCTTAAGGGTACCGGATACCCCATAGAAACCTTATTCTATTTAACTGTTCATGCATCACTTTCAAAGCTAGTCGAGTCAGTTATGCCGTCCATATAATGACTCTTTAAGATAGCCTTGTCAAAAGTCCACTGGGTTTCCTTGGAACCCAAACGGAAAACACCATATTCTGTCCATTTATTTGGAGAACTAAATGCTGCTTATGCTAATTATTGGTTTAAATAGTAGAGTCCGGTGGGGTAAGGGTCTAACACTTTGTTTTGCAGAAAATGAGGCACGAAGTCCCCAAATTCGTCATGGTAACCAACATTAACCCAAGGTTGCTAAGCTGGTGGGAAGATCTTCACTCCAGTGACCAGACTCTCGTCCACAAGTATTTGGGGAACCTGCCTACTCTTTTGGAACTCCAACCTGACAATAAAACCATAGAGGCTGCAACCTTATTCTGGGATATTGACAGATCGATATTTCGTGTCACAACTCCTTTTTACCTACTACATCTCGTGAAGGGTGTAATAAAGGGAGTTTTTTCAATTAAAGGACAATTAAAATGGAATTTATTTATTTAACTCAGAGTCGCCACTTGGGAGACTTATGGTGTCCCAAGTCACCATTTTGAATCCCGAATCGAGGAAAAATTAACTATGTATTACAGTCCGCGAACCAGAAATCTGGATAAGGAATTCTGTTATCCCAGGAAAAGGTGTTAGGCATTCCCGAGTTCTGTGGTTCTAGCAAGGTCGCTCAACTGTTATATTTGGCATAAATTATCTGATTTTAATACATGTTTTTTACCTATCTGCTAATTTTAACTTTGAACCGCTTTTATTATTATCATTATTTTAGAGAGAATTGCAACGTCGTGGAAACGCATTTCGAACCACGTCACATCAATGTACCCGTGGTTGTTGACACATCTCGACTCCGTTGAGATTTGGATTTGGGTCACATAAATGTGCACCCGAGTTTAGGGAGGTAATGTTATTAAAATACGCGCCAAAAGAGACTATCGCATTATTATTTTCAAGGAAGGCCGTGAAATTCACTAAAACGGCCCATCCCGAAATCTAAACATTTTAGTATATACATTTAACGAGGGCTCCGCAATTTATGTGTTTTTTTAGCGAGGCTCATATCATTTATTTTAAAGGGTTAAAATTAATTACATGAGGGCCATAAATTATTTAATGAAAATAGCGCACTTCAATTTCTATAGCAGGCTAACTGATTTTTGTGAGGGCCATGGGCTTAAAGGAAATGTTTGAGGAAGAAGTGTGTGATACAACTATTTGAGATTATAAAACAGCAAGCGCAACTACTCTTTATTAACGCCAAGCCACTTCATTTTAATTCCAAAATCGTTCTAACCGCTAAGATTTAGCAAAATAGAATCATCCTATAAGCCCCACAATATCAATATAGTCTAAGCACAAACATATAATTAAGAAAAGCATCAAGATAACAAAATTGCAAAGAACACTAATAAGAGGCTAATCTCTGTTTCAACCGAGGCAACGACATTCTTATTTAAAAGAGAAGAATAATCACATAGACAAACAAAATATCACATATACATATTAGCAAAAAGAAAATACGAAGGACATGGGGCAGAGATGACCTACTTGTGATTAACGTTTAATGCGTTGGAACTGCGACGAACCTCGGCAGAGATTGAAACGGATCCAAAACACTGGAATAAGAACTCATCGGAAAAATAGGAACTTCCACGGACAAGCAACCAGATTCTGCCGGATTTTGAACGAGAGAATAATGAAGTGAATTAGGCGACTAGAACCTCGGTCGAACCTAACTCACAGCTATTGTCCCTTTCTCGTTCTATGCTTGTGTGTGTATGGCTGTTGCAACTCATTTTTTTGCGAGCTTTCGTTAATAGGAAGAAGAAGAAGAAGATGCAACAATGGATGGCTACGGCTGTTCGTTCTCTCCTGTTGAGGCTGTGTGTGAGTGATGAAAGACTGGTGCTCGTTTGGAATGGGCTGGAGAAAGAAGAGTGGTCGTCTGGAGGGGTGACGACGACGCAGAAGCTGGTCGTAATTTTGGTGACGGACGGAGTTCACTGGTGCAGCTGTTGTCCGTCGCTACTGGTTAGGGAGGAGGACTGGTTGACTGGTGGCCGACGTGAGGGAGGTCCAGGCATGGGGACTGGTCGATGAGCGTCGTTGGTAGCTGGTAACGACGGGTGGGGTCTTAGCTAGGGTTTTCAGTTAGTTTTTGGAGAAGAAGATGAAAATCTCTTCAAAATGGTCTAAGCTCCTGAGTGTGTAACCATCCGTGTGTTTTTAAAATCTCCAACCCCCTCCCATGCGGCTGAAGCATACATGTCTGTATATAGGTCTAGGCTTTTAGGGTTTTAGGGTATTTGGCCTAGTTTTGGGTATTGGGCTTGGGTTGTTATGGGCTAGGTCCGAATTTTGGGCCTAAAAATAGGTCGTTTGAACCCAAATATTATTCTTTCCCCGCAACCGATATAATAAACACGATCTTATTTAGTTAATTCTACGTAAACAAAATAACTATTAAAATGAGACTGACAATTAAAACAAAAATATTTTTGGATATTTCTTTTCAACATTAAAATGACTACAAAACTTTAATGAAACTATTTTTTGTAATTTTCGTAATTATATAAAGATAAAAAATAAAGTACTATTTTTTATAATTTTTCAAGTTTATGAGAAATACATACACTAAAAATTATATATCTCTTTTTTTGTAATTTTTTTATTTTGTGATGAAATAAAGTAAAAGAGTCAAAATTAGCTGAAATAGCTATATTAAGGCTAAATTAAATATTTACATGCTAAAATATGAAAAATCTTGGGGAGGGTCAAAAATCACACGTCTACAGCTGCCCCTCTTTGACTGGAAGTACGAAGAGTTTTTTAGACAAAGAACGACTAGACAGGTTTTTGACCCGACCCTTATTTGGGGAGACTAAGATTAAGAGAAAAGGAAGAATGTGACCGAGCCCTGGTATTTGAGCTGCCTACATATCCTTGGCTATAAAGGAATCAGGCCACGTGTAGTTCAGAGATGGGTGAGATGATGGAGTATACCGAGTGAAGAGCCAGTTGAGGTGCCGTTCCATCGAGGGCCCGGTCCGTGGTCCTGTCGTTACATCAAAAATCAAAACATGGAAAAGACTAGCTAAGCTTGTCAACTACGAGTTACAAGATTCCTATCTATAAGTCTTCTGAAGCTTGATCTTGAGTCTTGAATGGTTCTTCATGCATACTTTGGATCTAAACCTTGAAGCTAGCTAGTTGCAGGTGCCAATTCATTCTTCCTCAGCTTTTCGGACCAAACCCGGACACCACACCATGCTTGTTACTCCAATCATGTCTTAAGTAGTTCACATCTTTCTCTACTTCTGCATTTGGATTCACTTTTGCCTTCTTTTTGTTTCTCCTTTTCTTTTATTATTTGGATTGTGACCAAGTTACTCTGGTCGTCTCAGACTGTTGACTCGCATTCTCTCCGCAAGCCGCTTTTGTTGCTGATTTGAATTGCATTCTGAAGTGTTTTCCCTTTCTCCAGATGGTGCTTGACCGCTGCACCTGAAATGTAGTCATCTGTTCTCCAGGTGGGCTCCTGACTACTGAAACTTGAAATAAATGCCTCTGTTCTCTAAGCGGTCTCCTAATTGCTAAAACTTGAAATAAATGCCTCTGTTCTCTAGGCGGGATCTTGATTGATAAAACTTGAAAAATATGCCTCTGTTCTCCAGGCGATCTCCTGATTGCTAACTCTAATGTATTCCCTTGTTCTCCAGGTGGGTGCTTGATTTTAACAAAATAGGCAAACAAAGAAAATTTCCTGCCCCAGTTTGGTGGCTGGGTGCATCATGTTACCAAATATTACTAAAATTTTGAAAGCTAAAACTTGAATTGTATTTTCCTTGTTTTCCAGGTGGGCGCCTGATTGCTGAAACTTGAAATGTATTCCTTTGTTCTCTAGGTGGGTGCCTGATTGCTGAACTTGAAATGAATTCCCTTATTCTCCAAGTGGGTGTCTGATTGCTGAAACTTGAAATGTACTCCCTCTTTCTCCAGGTGGACGCCTGACTTCAAAAAAAAAAATAACAGACAAAGAAAATTTCTCGCCCCAGTTTGGTGGCTGGGCGCGTCATATTAACAAATACTAAAATTTGAAAGCTAAAATTTGAATTGTACTTCCCTTGTTCTTCAGGTGGGTGCCTGATTGCTACACTTGAAATGTATTCCCTTGTCCTCCAGGTTGGCGCCTGATTGCTGAACTTGAAATGTATTCCCTTGTTCTCCATGTGGGTGCTTGATTACCAAAACTTGAAATGTATTCCCTTATTATCCAGGTGGGCGCCTGATTGCCAAAAACTAGAAATGTACTCCCTTGTTATCCAGGTGGGCGCCTGATTGCCAAAACTTGAAGTGTACTCCCTTGTTCTCCAGGTGGGCGCCTGACTGCCAAAACTTGAATTGTATTCCCTTGTTATCCAGGTGGGCGCCTGATTGCCAAAAACTTGAATGTATTTCCTTGTTATCCAGGTGGGCGCCTGATTGCTGAAACTTCAAATGTATTCCATTGTTCTCCAGGTGGGCGCCTGATTGCCACAACTTGAAATGTATTTCCTTGTTATCCAGGTGGGCGCCTGATTGCTGAAATCTAAATGTATTCCCTTATTCTCCAAGTGGGCGCCTGATTGCTGAACTTGAAATGTATTCCCTCGTTCTCCAGGTGCGCGCCTGACTTCAGAAAAATAACAGACAAAGAAAATTTCTTACCCAGTTTGGTGGCTGGGCACGTCATATTACCAAATACTAAAATTTGAAAGCTAAAATTTGAATTATACTTCCCTTGTTCTTCAGCTGGGCACCTGATTGATGCACTTGAAATGTATTCCCTTGTTCTGCAGGTGGGCGCCTGATTGCTGAACTTGAAATGTATTCCCTTGTTCTCCAGGTGGGTGCCTGATTACCAAAAGTTGAAATCTATTCCCTTATTATCCAGGCGGGCGCCTGATTGCCAAAAGCTAGAAATGTACT
The DNA here is from genome assembly GCA_026770625.1 of Nicotiana glauca. NCBI lineage: Eukaryota > Viridiplantae > Streptophyta > Magnoliopsida > Solanales > Solanaceae > Nicotiana > Nicotiana glauca. The sequence continues at coordinate 34,240 of MU713444.1, read as the reverse complement.
CCCTTGTTATCCAGATGGGCGCCTAATTGCAAAAAATTGAAGTGTATTCCCTTGTTCTCCAGGTAGGCGCCTGATTGCCAAAAACATGAATTGTATTCCCTTGTTATCCAGATGGGTGCCTGATTGCCAAAAACTTGAATGTATTTCCTTGTTATCCAGGTGGTCGCCTGATTGCTGAAACTTGAAATGTATTCCATTGTTCTCCAGGTGGGCGCCTGATTGCCAAAACTTGAAATGTATTCCCTTGTTATCCAGGTGGGTGCCTGATTGCCAGAACTTGAAATGTATTCCCTTGTTATCCAGGTGGGTGCCTGATTGCCACAACTTGAAATGTATTCCCTTGTTCTCCAGGTGGGCACCTGATTGCTGAACTCTAAATGCATTCCCTTGTTCTCCAGGTGGGCGCCTGATTGTTGAATTTGAAATGTATTCTCTCGTTCTCCAGGTGGGTGCCTGACTTTAGAAAAATAACAAACAAAGAAAATTTCTTGCCCCAGTTTGGTGGTTGGGCGCGTCATATTACTTAATACTAAAATTTGAAAGCTAAAATTTGAATTGTATTTCCCTTGTTCTTCAGGTGGGTGCCTGATTGGTGCACTTGAAATGTATTCCATTGTTCTCCAGGTGGGCGCCTGATTGCTGAACTTGAAATGTATTACCTTGTTCTCCAGTTGGGTGCTTGATTACCAAAACTTGAAATGTATTCCTTTATTATCCAGGTGGGCGCCTGATTGCCAAAAACTAGAAATGTACTCCCTTGTTATCCAGGTGGGCGCCTGATTGCCAAAACTTGAAGTGTATTCCCTTGTTCTCCAGGTGGGCGCCTGATTGCCGAAAACTTGAATTGTATTCCCTTGTTATCCAGGTGGGCGCCTGATTACCAAAAACTTGAATGTATTGTCTTGTTATCCATGTGGGCGCCTGATTGCTGAAACTTGAAATGTATTCCCTTGTTCTCCATGTGGGCGCCTAATTGCCAAAACTTGAAATGTATTCCCTTGTTATCCAGGTGGGCGCCTGATTGCCAAAACTTGAAATGTATTCCCTTGTTATCCAGGTGGGCGCCTGATTGCCAAAACTTGAAATGTATTCCCTTATTATCCAGGTGGGCACCTGATTTCTACAACTTGAAATGTATTCCCTTATTCTCTAGGTGGGCGCCAGATTGTTGAACTTGAAATGTATTCCCTTGTTATCCAGGTGGGCGCCTGATTGCTAAACTTGAAATGTATTCCCTTGTTCTCCAGGTGGGCGCCTGATTGATAAACTTGAAATGTATTCCCTTTTTCTCCAGGTGGGCACCTGATTTCAACAAAATAGAGAAACAAAGAAGATTTTCTGCCCCAGTTTGGTAGCTGGGCACATATGTGAGTGTTAAACTGAATCATATTGCCAAATGTTACTAAAAATTTGAAAGCTAGGTCCTATTATCCTGGTAGGTCCTGACAACTCTTAACAAAACAAACTTATATTATATCTTCTAAAGGTATTACTCCGACTACACTTCTTATTAAAAAGGTCTTAAACTACTCCGCATTATCCAGGCGGGTCCTGACAACTTCTAGCTAAACGACAATTTTAACCTAAGTTATATCTACTAAAGGTACGACTTCCACTATATCTCGTTATCTAAACTGGCCTTAAAACTACGTCCCATTATCCAGGAGGATCCTGAAAACTTCTAATTGAATCCTATCTTAAACATGCAAACTTTAAAACCAACTTATATTCCTTTGGGGTACATTTATGCTAAATTATGCTACTCATGATTGTTTTGAAATTTAAGCTAAGTCCCATTTTCCAGGAGGGTCCTAAGAATTTATGGTCAAACCTGTTTTGGTGCTTACTTTTCCCCTAAGGAGAGTTTCTCTGACACCAACAAAAACTTTCTGCCCCTTTTTCAATCAAAGAAAAATCTTGTCAGTTTAAAATATGGTGGTTGGTTTGTGGCCTTGAACTTTGAGGCGGATTGCTCCTTCACTTCCCATGATGACTGATTTCCAGTCGAAGACCTTGCTTGTTTATGGACTAACCCCTTTCTCTGTCGTCCTCATCACATAAAATACCTTTTCTCCATTCAGACCCAATATCCTCTATTTGCATTGCATGAACTGGCACCTTCCCAACCTTTGTGTCTCACATGAATCCCAAAGCATGCCCATTGACCCACTTCGTGTATATGCTGTTCTTTCTTGACTTAATCGCTAGCCTCGGCCTTGTGGTCTGTTGCTCCTTCACTTCTCACGATAACTGATTCCCACTTGAAGACCTTGCTTGTTTATTGACTAACCACTTTCTTTGTTACCTTTGACGAGGAGAATATCTCTGATCCGTTCACCAAAAACCCTCCATCTTGTTTCATTGTTCATGAATTGATATGTACCAAACCTTTCGTGTTTCACCGAAAATACTTTTGATCCGTTCACCTAACACCCTCCATCTGTTGCATTCTATGAACTGACATCTACCCAACAATTGTATTTCACACGAATCCCAAAGCATGTTAATTTCCACCCACTCAAGATGTATGTTGTTCTGTTCTTGACTTAAACCCGTGTTCCGGTCCTTGAGGTCTATAGCTCCCCCATTTTCCATGATAACTTTTACTGTTGCTTGGAAATTCTTGCTCGTCACTTGTTTAACACCCTTTTAACAAGCTTATCACAGGAAGTACCTTTGATCTGTTCGCCCTAACCCTTCATTTGTTGCATCGTTCATGAATTGACATATACCAAGCCTTTGCATTTCACAAGGATCCCAAAGCATGTTGATTGTTACCAACCCAGTGCGCTTGCTGTTCTTTCCTGACTTATGCCATTTTGATGCGATAGTCAGATCTTTTCTTGTGCAATCAGAAAGCTGGTGGCATATTTTGAAGTCATTTCTCACTTGTTTTGACCACACAGGCTCAGGAAGAGGAAGTAAACAAGACAAATGGAACAAAGTAAAGGATAATTGAAAGAGATGATTCCTAACAAGAAAACTACAAAGTAGAAACCTATCGGATGTGGATACTGACTCTAACGACCTTGAAATGCACCTGTAGATATTCTGTCACGCAAATTTGATGTTCAACTCCAGTTATACCCCCAAACCGTGCAACTGGGCTTCAATGCTTCGCTTATCCAATCTGATTCACAATCCTTATCCGACTTGTAGTGCCCGAAGGGTTTTCACCATCAAGACTCTCTCATTTTGGTCTTTCTCTCATCTCACCATCGCCTTATGGTGCCCGTGAAGGTTTTCACCAATAAGACTCTCATTTTGGTCTTTCTCTCATCTCATCGTCGCCTTATGGTGCCCGCGAAGGTTTTCACCAATAAGACTCTCTCATTTTTTATTTCTCTCATCTTTCATCGCTTTGTGGTACCCGTGAGGGTTCTCCTCAACAAAGCTCTCTCATTCTTCATTTCCCTTGTTTATAACAGAGTGTTGCGCCTGATATGATTCACCTCTACTAGTTTGACTTGGTATCTTTTGAGGACTGATCGGAAGGTCTTTCTTTGGACCGTAATGCAGGCTTTTGGACGGGGTTAGAAAGAAAGGGTATCAAAGGCTCAAAAACAATTCGATGTGGGTTCAAAATTACAACTTTCGAAATAAGATTTCTCACAACCCACAACTTCTGCCCCAGTTTCCTTCTTGGGGACTTTTGGACTTTTATTTTGGTGTGACTAAACCTCAGAGAGAGGCTGCCTACGTACTCTTTCGGGATAAAGTCAAACGTATTTCATGACATAGGAATTACTTTGTTGCTGTGATTCTTCTTTTCTCTTCTTTCTTTCTTTTCTCCTTTTGTTGTTTTGGTTTTTTTCTTTTCTTTTTTTCTTATCCTTTTCTTCTCTTTTTTTCTTCTTTTTTCTTTTCTTCTTCCTTCACTTACTTTCCATGCTTGTGTTTACAAATTCTATCATTGATTCCAAAGAGTGGGGTATGAAAGAAAATAACTGAGGCTCAAAGGGGTAACAAAGGATAAAGTGTTTAGATAGAAGAACAAAATGCCTTCGTCATTCCAATCTTCAAAATATGCCAAGTAAAAGCAACACAATTAAGCAAACCAAGGAAAACATTTGCAACATTTTGATTGCACTAGACTTGACAACCATATCTCCACATTTGCCTTCTACATCTGTTGAATTCAAGGCACCATTGGACAACACTCCCACTTTTCTTACCACGAAAGGCTCCGGACAATTTGGAAAACTTGCCTTTAGGGTTTCTTTATGTTCTATATGCCCCAGTTTCACACGGTTCGGGCTTCAAATGATCTTAAAGTGTTCTTATTTCCTTCAAGTGCCCCTACATCTTCAACATTATTTCATTGCCTCATGACTAAAATGTCTTTTAAAACCAGGCTGAGAATTATGTGTCCATGTCATGTCACTAGAACCAGCATGAAAAAATTGTGGAAATAAAATAGAACTAAACAAAAAAAATGGCTAGAAATAACAGAAAATAGGAAATTACATCAGACAAGCGATAAAACTGTTCGAACAACAAGACAAGCAAACTAGAGTTACAACCCTGGAACAAACCTAGACAACACTAAATGAGTTACTACGACTAAACAAAACAAGCAAAATGAAATGATAGAAGGGTTTGAGTCACAAGACAATATCCGGATTACAACCCTGAAATAACCCGGACAATAGAAACAACAACAAAATAAACCAACAAAACTCCAATCCGGCTGACCAAGAAATGGAGCGCCTTCCCAAATACCAAGCACGACATCTTAGCCACTGAGTTTCGCATCAATATTGCCAAGACCGTTATAAACATTAATCAACAAGTTTCCAAGAGGATTCAATGCTCCCTGCCACTGTCATGGACCGCAATTACCCCTTCTTGAATCATTCTCTCTATTTCGCTTTTCAAAGAGCGATAATCTTCAATACTATCCCTCTGGACATTAGAGTGGTACATGCATCGCACAGCAAGATCAAAGCCTTTTGCATATGAGTCTGGAGTATATCCGAGGAGCGGCTCAACCAGGCCAGAATTCTTTAAATTTTCAAACAAACTTGTGTAGGATTCTCCGATGGGCGTGAAATCACCTTTCTGCTTTTGTTTTCCCCCATCTGAGCCCAAACTCCCTAAAGCTTTTTTCCGATTTTTTTTTCATTTTAAATAGAGAGGAGAGGTCTAGGGTAATGCCTGATTTGTATTGAAAGCGCCACACAAAATCTTGGGCCAGGTCGCCCAATGTATGCCACTTACTAACATCTTGATGAGTATGCCAGTCCAAAGCTTCCCCAGTCAGGCTCTCACTGAAATATGGCATCATCAAGTCATCTTTCTCTCCAACAATTCTCATTTTACTGCAATAGACCCTCAGGTGGGCTATCGGATTTCCACACCCATCATACAAGTTAAATTTTAGCACTTTGAACCCCGTGGGCAAGAAGTGCTTTTGGGCCCCGGTATCAACCAACCCGATTTTGTTGTTGTCTGCCATTGCCTTTTGACTTTGTTTTGTAGAAATAAATTACCACTTTAAAGCCACAAACCAACCACCTTTCTGCTTAAATATAACAAATGAAGCCATCATGTTAGTGTTAGGGCATTTAACAACAAAATCTCACATTGCGTGCAATGCACCTAGTCACAATTATCGGTTCTAAAATGACTTCGAGGGTACGAAGATCAGTTGGAATCATCCCAATTTTTTATTTCAATCCTCTCTTTTCTTTGCTTTTTCTATCACTTCTTGGCTCGCTCATTTTTCCCCTCTTTTTTGTTTTATCTCTCTTTTCTTCCTTCTCATTTCTCACCTCCCACAATTTCACCAACTTTTCTTTCTTTTTCTCTCTTTTTTTTCTTGATTTTTCCTTTTTTTTTCTTTTAAGAATAAAAAAAATGATTCGATCGAACCCTATGTAGGTTGCCTACATATCATGACCCCGGATGAATAAGATCTTTGCGTAGTTCTGGAAGATCGAGAATAAAGTAAACAAACTGACATTTTTTCTTTCTTTTTCTTTAACGACTACTCTGATGAGAAAAGAGAAATAAAAGAAGTAAATCTTTTTTTTCTTTTTGAATTTTCTAGACTTAATGTTCTATGACCTATTCTAAACTCAAGCTTAATGGGCATATTTTTTTTTTCTTTTGAAACAAATACTCTATTAAGGAAAAACTCTAGAAGAGAAAGATATTTTTTGATTCTTTCTTTTTTTTTAAGAAGAAAATCTAAAGAATAAACCACAAAAAAATATTTTGAATTTTTTTTGATATCCTGATGCAAAATTTCAAAATGAGCAATAAAGAAGATAAAATAAAATATTTTTGGGTTTCAATTTTGATTGCTTAAACAAGAAATTCTAACGATAAACAAAAGATAAAGCATGTTTTTTTTTCTATGTACAATATCCTAAAGTTCTAATGAAAATAAAGAGAATTTTTTTTTCATCTTTCACTAATTTCCTCAAAGAAACAGCTCAAAAGAAAATCTTTTGGATTTTGGAGTTACCACCTTAAAAAAAAACTTTTAAAGAAATACTAAAATAATTCTCTTTTTTTTTTGAATTTTTGTCCTAATAAACTAAAGAAAACATAAAAATAATTTATTTTAAGTCCTGGATATTAATTGCCTAAAGGAAAAAAAAACTCACAATTTTTTTCATTTCTAGAACTAGTATTCTAAAGAAAACTTATAACGGAAATATAAAATGCAACATGTCCCTTTTTTTTTATATTGAATTACACCACCTTGTCAAATATAAAATAAAAAGTACAATAACAAAATTTGACATCACTGTACAAAAATTAAAAAGTAAAAGACGACATAAAAAAAATATGCTCAAAAATAACTATAAATCTCCTTAAGCAACTCCAGAATGCAGCGATCCTGGTGTATCTTTCTTGCTCAAACTCTGGTTAGTAAATTCACACCTGTATGAGAAAACTTAACCATCACTATGTGAGACAATAACATTCCCTATTAGGCACATGCAAGACATGGTTGCGATTATTTTGCAAAATGACTTATTTAGCCAAAAGATAGCTAGAAGTATAAAATTTGGTTAAGATCCCGCAAAGCCAAGAACCTAAGATTTACTAGGAAGACCGGACCCTATGTGGGTTGCCTACGTATCTCGCCCCGGGAGCTGAGAATCAGGTTCGCGTAGTTCGGGCAGTATGGATACGATTGAGAATTAAAAAACAACTAATGTAGAGAAAACATATATTTTTCTTGTTTTTTCTTGAAAAATAACGAAACATGCAAAACCTTTTTGAATTTTCTTTTCCTCTTTTTTTTTTTTGATTTTTGGTTTTCTGAAAATGATGAAAAAGTGTAAAATCTTTTTGAATTTTCCTGTATATATTTTTTGTCTCTTTCCTTAATAAAAAAAAATGTAACAAAAACAAAACTGGGTCCTACTTGCTTTATTTTCACACTGCACCCTCTTTTTTTTTTCATTTTTTTATTTGCCCTCAACTATCATTGATCTGCCAAATGACCCTTTTTCCCTTGAATAAATGCAATATTGTAGCACATAGGATGCATCAAGATGGTCTGTTATTTTGGGTACACCTGTCCTAGACGGACCTAACCTCTGTGTTGAATCCCCTAAGTCAAAATGCATATGATGCAGATAAGCGTTCCTACTAGGGATCTGGCATGGAGTCAAGTTATTATAGGTTCAAAACCTGGGTATGTGCTCTAAACTGTGTACCCGAGCAGACAACTCGAGTCGAGGAGGGGGCTACGTACCGGGGACCGGCGAGATCGTCCAGCTTAGTAACTTGTCTGGCCTCTTTCTTTTTTCAAGGTATGACACTAACAGAAAAGGGAGTCTCAACCAGTAATCACATCCTCGGAGGTGAGAAGAGAAGGGTTTCGGCACAGTTTATATATACAGTTCAAATAATATCAAAGCGGTAAAAAACAACATTTTACAGGAAAACATGTAGGAAAATCAGATAAAGCCAAACATAACAATTATTCTAAGCTTGAATTCTTAAATCCTAAACCGAAGTTCTGGGTTTGTATCCCCAGCAGAGTCGTCAGAGCTGTCACACCTCCTTTTTACCTACTACACCCCATGAATGGTGCAATAAAGGGAGTTTTTCCAATTAAAGGACAATCGAAACGAGATTTATTTATTTAATTCAGAGTCGCCACTTGGGAGATTTATGGTGTCCCAAGTCACCGATTTGAATCCCGAATCGAGGAAAAAATTGACTCTGTATTACAATCCACTAACCAGAAATCTGGATAAGGAATTCTGTTAATCCGGGAGAAAGTGTTAGGCATTCCCGAGTTTCGTGGTTCTAGCACGGTCGCTCAACTGTTATATTTGGCCGAAATTATCTGATTTTAATAAATGTGTTTTTACCTATGTGCTAATTTTAACTTTGAACCGATTTTCTTATTATCATTATTTTAGAGAGAATTGCAACGTCGTGGAAATGCTTCTCGAACCACATCACATCAATGTACCCGTGGTTGTTGACACATCACGACTCCGTTGAGATTTGGATTTGGGTCACATAAATGTGCACCCGAGTTTAGGGAGGTAATGTTATTAAAATACGCACCTAAAGAGACTAACGCATTATTATTTTCAAGGAAGGCCGTGAAATCCACTAAAACGGCCCATCCCGAAATCTAAGCATTTTAGTATATGCATTTAACGAGGGCCTCGCAATTTATGTGTTTGTTTAGAGAGGCTCATCTCATCTATTTTAAAGGGTTAAAATTAATTACATGAGGGCCATAAATTATTTAATGAAAATAGCGCACTTCAATTTCTATAGCAAACTAACTGATTTTTGTGAGGGCCATGGGCATAAAGGAAATGTTTGAGGAAGAAGTGTGTGATACAACTATTCGAGATTATAAAATAGCAAGCGTAACTACTCTTTATTAATGCCAAGCCACTTCATTTTAATTCCAAAATCGTTCTAACCGCTAAGATTTAGCAAAATAGAATCATCCTATAAGCCCCACAATATCAATGTAGTCTAAGCACAAACATATAATTAAGAAAAGCATCAAGATAACAAAATTGCAAAGAACACTAATAAGAGGCTAATCTCTGTTTCAACCGAGGCAACGACATTCTTATTTAAAAGAGAAGAATAAACACATAGACAAACAAAATATCACATATACATATTACCAAAAAGAAAATACGAAGGACATGGGGCAGAGATGACCTACTTGTGATTAACGTTTAATGCGTTGGAACTGCGACGGAACCTCGGCAGAGACTGAAACGGATCCGGAACACTAGAACAAGAACTCCTCGCCGAAAAAATAGGAACTTCCACGGACAACCAACCAGATTCTGTCGGATTTTGAACGAGAGAATAATGAAGCGAACTAGGCGACTAGAACCTCAGTCGAACCTAACTCATAGCTAATGTCCCTTCCTCGTTCTATGCGTTTGTGTATGGCTATTGCAGCTCGTTTTTTTGTGAGCTTTCGTTAATAGGAAGAAGAAGAAGCAGATGCAACAATGGATGGTTATGGCTGTTCGTTCTCTCCTATTGAGGCTGTGTGTGAGTTATGAGAGACTGGTGGTCGTTTGGAATGGGCTGGAGAAGGAAGAGTGGTCGTCTGGAGGGGTGACGATGACGGAGAAGCTGGTGGTGGGGGTGGTGATGGACAAAGTTCATTGGTGAAGCTGCTGTCCGTCGCTACTGGTTAGGGAGGCGGACTGGTTAACTGGTGGTCGACGTGAGGGAGTTCCAGGCATGGCGACTGGTCGACGAGCATCGTTGGCAGCTGTTAATGATGTGTGGGGTCTTAACTAGGGTTTTCAGTTAGTTTTTGGAGAAGAAGATGAAAATCTCTTCAAAATGGTCTAAGCTCCTAGGTGTGTAACCATCCGTGTGTTTTTAAAATCTCCCAAGTCTAAAATCTCCAGTCCCCTCCCATGCGGCTGAAGCATATATGTCTATATATAGGTCTAGGCTTTTAGGGTTTTAGGGTGTTGGGCCTAGTTTTGGGTATAGGTCTTGGGTTGTTATGGGCTAGGTCCGAATTTTGGGCCTAAAAATGGATCGTTTGAACCCAAATGTTATTCTTTCCCCGCAACTGAGATAATAAACATGATCTTATTTAATTAATCCTACGTAAAAAATATAACTATTAAAATGAGACTGACAATTAAAACAAAACTATTTTTGAATATTTTTTTCAACATTAAAATGACTACAAAACATTAATGAAACAATTATTTGTAATTTTTCGTAATTATATAAAGATAAAAAATAAAGTTCTATTTTTTGTATTTTTTTCAAATTTATGAGAAATACATAAACTAAAATTTATATATCTCTTTTTTTTGTAATTTTTTCATTTTGTGATGAAATAAAGTAAAAGAGTCAAAATTTGCTGAAATAGCTATATTAAGGCTAAACTAAATATTTACATGCTAAAATATGAAAAATCTTAGGGAGGGTCAAAAATCACACGTCTACATTTCGCTTCGGGGATCTTAAAATGACACCTCTGCTCGAGGAAATAGGAGGGTTAGCAGGTACACCTTGGGAGACTCCGAGTTTGCTTATGCCAGAAAATCGCAAGGGTGGGGCTTTCCTCAAGATGATGGGACTGAAGAAAACCCAGCCTTGACTTGTTTGAAGGACTCTTACATTCCTTTCAACTATCTATATGAGAGGTATGTACATAGCAAGTCCTACCGTACCTACCCAAATGAATTCTCTTTTACCTCATTGGGGCATATCCACAGAAGGGTCTTCATCTTTATGTGCTGCTTTTTGGGGATGATAGTGTTTCCTATGAAGAAGGCTAGGATCCATACCAGACTAGCCATGGTCACTAAGACACTAATGGAAGGGATTGATAGGCAGCCTTTTAGCAGAGTATCTATGATCGTCGCTGAGATATACCGAGCCCTGGAAAACTGTCAACGAGGGGCCAGTCACTTCGAGGGTTGCAACTTACTACTCCAATTCTGGCTTATAGAACATCTCCAAAGGGGTCAATACCGTCAAGAGCTTCAACGAAGGCCGTTGAGTGATCATATAGCCTTCCACCATCCCAAGAGAATGAACTATATGCCTAACATGTTTGCTCAACCAGGAGACACTAAAGGGTGGGTAGAATTATTTGAAAATCTGAAAGAAGACAAAGTGCAGTGGATTTTCGACTGGTTCCCCACTGGAGAGTTCATCATCTGCTCTCGGGACGCTCCATTCCTTATACTCATTGGTATGGGAGGAACTTATCCCTATGTCCCTCTCTGAGTCATGAGGCAAGCAGTGAAGAAGCAAGTCATACCAAAGGTCGAAAAGATGAGTCACTTCAGGGCTGATTTCCAAGACGACAATAGCCCGTACAAATGTCAAGCTCAACACATGTGGAATTGCAAAATCATCCTGGAAAAGGATTCCATAGAACCTGATAGATACCATGCCGATTACACTCCATACTATCTAGGATGGTTAGAAGAAGATTATGGTGGGTTGGGACAACCCTGGTCTGTTCGAGGTCATAGGGTCATCAACGAAAGGAATGAAATACAGGTTAAGTACAATTGTGCAAGAGGATCAGAGAGTGAAAAAGTGAACATCAGGAAATTGAAGAAGCACATTCGAAGTTGATCGAAGAATGGAAAGATATGGATTTCAGCGCCAACAAACGACTAGGGTATTTGGAGCGAGGTATGGTAGAGTTGGAAAGGAAATTCGTCCAGAGGATCGAAAATTGCAAGAACACTGACGAAAATGAAGGAGGACACTTGGCTAGAGCTTATTTGCTGCTGGGATTGCGTGAGCTGGTGAAGTTGTTCGATGGAGCTAAAAATGCCTAGTCTAGGGAAGGTCCTTCTGGGACCAAGTAGTTAGGAGTCTTTTTGTTGTTTTAAAATGTAATAAGGCCAATGGCCATTAGTGATGTTTTACTTTCCGCAATTTTAGTGTCGTTTTGGGATTTGTCTTATTTTTATCAATAAAATGAAGCATTTAACATTATAATTTCTCCAAATCAACTTGTCGCGAGGCCTACCTCGGGCACAACGAGGCACCCAATTTAGGACAAAATTTATATTCTTATACTATGTATATAAATATTGCAGCATTTTTCTCATAACCCTTACTAACTTGTTACCTTTTTGTTTTATTTCCCTCCCTAAAAGTTTAGTTTGTGCACTCTGGCATCATCATCCTACTCCACAAGATCTAAGGCCCCTCCACCTCCTCCTCCAAGCCCTATAAAAAACAAGGACAAAGCAAAAATGGAAGACTTGAGCAACATCAGGAAGGAGAACTCAGTTGAAAGGGTAAGGGTTCCTCAGGGTATTCAGGTTTCCAAAGAAAGTGCCGCTCAGCTCGAATAGAAGTTATTGAAATTTCAGGAAGAATTGGACCAAGTTCGGAACTTGGCAAACTTGTCATTTTCCATCATTTCCACAGACGTCAACTTCCCCAATGCTCAAAATCCTATACCTCCACAGAACATCTCGAAACCACAGAAACAACCCACTCCCCATCAAAATTGCAACACATGTGACTCTTGAAACAACACCCCGCTCCTCATACCCGAACAACTAAATGATCATCCCCACCATACCCACATCTATGTTGATACCATGCCACAATATACTCAACCTATTTCAAGCACACCAGAGTCTGATGACAACTCTCTCATCAAGAACCTGACCGCAGAACTCAAGAAACTGACTAGCTGAGTCCAGGGTGTTGAAGGAAACAAAGGTATTGAGGGGCTGAATTATGAGGACCTTTGCATTCAGCCAGACGTCGAACTTCCATAGGGGTACAAACCTCCCAAGTTCGAGATGTTTGATGGCTCAGGGGATCCCAGAGTCCATTTGAGGACAAACTGTGACAAGCTGGTTGGTGTCGGAAGAGATGAAAAGATTCACATGAAGCTCTTCATGAGAAGTTTGAAAGGTAATGCTCTATCTTGGTACATTAGCCAAGACCCCAAGAAGTGGACAAGCTGGGTAGGAATGGCGTCTGATTTCATGGACAGGTTCAGATTCAATACGGAGAATGTGCCAGATGTATTCTACATCCAGAATTTGAAGAAGAAACCTACAGAGACATTCCGCGAGTATGCTACTCGTTGGAGATCAGAGGCTGCTAAGGTTAGGCCGGCCTTAGAAGAAGAACAGATGAACAGGTTTTTCATCCGAGCTCAGGACCCACAGTATTATGAGAGGTTGATGTTGATTGAAGGCCAGAAATTCTACGACATCATCAAACTAGGGGAAAAGATTGAGGAAGGCATTAAAAGTGGTATGGTCACTAATTTTGAGGCATTGCAGGCTACTGACAAGGCTCTACAGTTGGGTGGCACGTCCAAAAAAAAGGATGTAAGTGCCGTGATGGTTGCACAGAGAACAAAATACCTAGTAAAATACCAAGCTTACCCAGTACCTCCTCTCACATATCAACCTATCCCTAATTACCAAGCACCTCCACCCTCTCACCAAATTCTACCACCTACTTACCAATCATCTCCATCCCCCACATATCAACCTACCTCACCAAGATATTCCCAACCCACACCCGTCTACCAAGCCTATAACGCTCAGCCCCCTCACTATCAATCACCTCCCACCCGCCAAAACTCCCCTAGACACGTCCTAACTTTGACCGTAGACCTCCCAAGCAATACACTGCCACTATCGAACCAATTGACCAGTTATATGAAAGGCCCAAAGCTGCTAGTTATATCACCCCAATCCCTGCCATAACTCCAGAAAATCCTTCCTAATGGGTTAACCCGAGCAAAAACTGTGCATACCATTCCAGCATGAAAGGGCATACCGTTGATGAGTGCCGATCTCTGAAAGATAAGATCCAAGATTTAATTGATAACAAGATCATCGTGGCAAATGAGACTGCTCCTAATGTCCGTAATAATCTCCTGCTTGACCATAAGGGTGCAAGCGTGAATATGATCGAGGTAGAGGATGATTTGGATCCCAAAGGGTCGATTGGATTGATTATTAAATGTGACGAGCCCAAGAAACCAACAGTCACACTAAATCCAATTGTAGTCCAGATCCAGCCCTCTGAGAATGTTGAAGTAAATGTGTCCATACCACTCGAGCTTGAAACACCGTCATCTACAAAGACAACAGAGCCAATTAAGGTTGAGTTTGGGTCTCTAAAGGCACATGTACCATTTGAAGTTGTTGTGTTACCTCCCAAAACAAGGGTACCCATTCCTGTAGCAATGTCAGCCATAACACCGTTCCATACACAGCCTGTTCCTTGGGATTATACTGTTGAAGAGAGAAGGAAGGGCAAAACTAGGTCTGGAGAAGCAATTGCAGCATAGGTATGAACAGAACCAGTAGGATTTATACTCCGGAGCATTTAGTTGAATCAAGTAAACAGGCCTCTGGACGGCCTATTGAAACTGGGCCTGATGATCTCAGCGGAAGATTCAAGCAAAAGCGTAATCAGTCATTGATCAACTGAACAGATCTCCATCCTGGCTCTGCTGCAAAGCTCCAATGCACATAAAAATGCCTTGTTGAAGATACTGAGTGAGGAATATGTACCCAGCAACATAACTGGAGGATAAATGGTGAACATGGTAGGGTAGATATTGGAGAGTCATAAGATCACTTTCCACAAAGATGAGTTGCCCCCGGAGGGGCTAAGCCACAACAAAGCATTACATATAATTGTGCAATATAAAGACTATTTCATTACCAGGACTTTGATTAATGGAGGGTCCAGCCTCAACATTTGTCCATTGGTGACTCTCAGAACATTGGGGAAGAGCCTGTATGAGATCAAGGATGGGGCCATCAACATTAAGGCTTTTGATGGTTCCCAAAAGTCCACTATTAGGGAAATCAGTTTGTTCTTGCAAATGGGACCGACTTGGTTCGACATTGATATTCAAGTGATAGACATACCAGCCTCTTACAACTTACTATTGGGTCGACTTTGGATCTACGCCATTGGAGCTATAGCCTAAACCTTACACCAGGCAGTGAAGTTCGAGTGGAATCACCAAGAGGTGATTATTCATGGTGACGGTGGTAATCCCATATATAGTCGTCAGACTATCCTAGCGATCGGAGGAAGAAGGAAGATAGGCGGAGAAATCCATCATTAAATTGAGCAAGTTAACGCTGTGGACAAGGATAAGTTATAGGATAACAAGATTGAAAGTATACTGAATTGGTGTGGATATGAGCTCGGAAAGGCACTAGGCAAGAACCTCTAGGGAATTGCCAAACCCATCAAGCTGAAGAAACATGGCACCACTTTCGGTTTGGGATATGAATACACTTGGGAGGAGTTCAACCACTAGTCACCACCCTGGTGCAGCCCCTACTATCCACTGGAGCATCCGATACCTCGCCTAGAGCAGACTTTCCAGCGAACAATCATCGTATATGGGTCAGAAGAAGAGGAAGAATTGGCAGCTATAAGGAATTTGTTTCTGGAATATGACAATATGGACTGTCATGTCATTTTCGAGGAGGAACGGGAGGAAGGCCCTTCCATACAAGCTGTGACCCGAGGAGCGCGCCTCAACAATTGGTCCATCAAAACCACCAAGGCCCAAAAAGCTTCGGGGTAGCAAGGCCGAACAAGGCACTATGCATTATCTATTACTTTTTTCGCTAGTTGATTTCCTTTCCGTATTTTGTTTAAATTTCGAAAAGAGCTATGATGTTCAAAACAATTATGGAATTTATCAAAGTATTTTAGTTTCTTATAAATCTCGCTCTTATTATTATTTTTATTTTTTTCTCTATCATCTGCTTTATTTACACAGCATCACTATTACTTATTTTAATGAACCGATGAATGTGACACGCGATAAGATAACACAAAAAACGGATATAGACTCATAAGAGGATGATATACCAGAAGAGGTTGTTAAAGAGAAGGAGGACTTTGAGAATAGGCCTAAGTCTAACTTGGAAAAAACTGAGGTTATCAACTTGGGGGATACAGAGAATGATAAGGAAACGCGCATCAGTGTTCACCTGTCACCGTCTGAACAGGAAAAGTACACGGAATTCCTAAGAGAATATGAGGAAATATTTTCCTGGTCATATGATGATATGACCGGTCTCAGTACATCTATTGTAGCTCACAAATTGCCAACAGATCCGGCATGTTCGCCGATAAAGTACAAGCTCAGGAAGTTCAAGCCAAACATGAGTTTGAAAGTCAAGGAGGAAGTTACCAAAGAAGTCAAAGCCAAGGTCCTCAAAGTAGTAGAGTATCCAACATGGTTGACCAACATTGTGCCAGTGCCAAAGAAGGACGGGAAGGTCAGAGTATGTGTCGATTACCGGGATCTCAACTGGGCGAGTCCAAAAGATGACTTACCCTTGCCAAACTTACAAATCCTAATTGAAAACTGCGCCAAGCACGAGTTGCAGTCCTTCATTGATTGTTTTGCAGGGTATCATCAGATATGGATGGACGGAGAAAATGCAGAGAAAATGACTTTCAGTACGCTGTGGGGGATGTATTGCTACAAAATGATGCCATTTGGATTAAAAAATGTTGGGCCCACCTACATAAGGGCCATGACTACTATTTTCCATGACATGATACACAAAGAGATCAAAGTGTATGTAGATGATGTTATCGTCAAGTCCAAGAAAGGCACTGACCATATGGAAGATCTGAGGAAATTCTTCAACAGACTGAGAAGGTACAACCTGAAACTGAATCTCGCCAAATGTGCATTCGAGGTTCCTGTCGGAAAACTTCTTGGGTTCATCGTAAGTCGGCGGGGAATAGAACTGGATCCGTCAAAAGTTAAGACCATTCAAGAATTGCCACCACCAAAGAACAAGAAAGAGGTTATGAGTTTCTTGGGGAGACTCAATTACATCAGCCGGTTCATAGATCAGTCCACTGTTATTTGTG
Organism: Nicotiana glauca; assembly: GCA_026770625.1. Classification (NCBI taxonomy): domain Eukaryota; kingdom Viridiplantae; phylum Streptophyta; class Magnoliopsida; order Solanales; family Solanaceae; genus Nicotiana; species Nicotiana glauca. The sequence goes on along the minus strand of MU713444.1, from coordinate 17,380 downwards.
AGCCAATCTTTAAGATGTTGAAGAAGGACGTCGCCATTAAATGGACTGATGATTGTCAGAAAGCCTTCGACAGAATCAAGGAATACTTGTCAACACCGCCAGTTTTGGTTCCACTCGAATTGAGTAGACCGCTATTTCTCTACCTTGCAGCTTTGGATGGGCCATTCGGTTGTGTTTTGGGACAATATGATGAAATAGGGAGAAAGGAGAAAGCCATCTATTACCTCAGCAAGAAGTTCACTCCATACGAGGCTCGGTATTCTTTTTAAAACACACCTGCTGTGCTATGACTTGCGTAGCTCAGAAGATGAGGCACTATTTCTGTGCCTATACCACTTATCTCATATCAAGGATGGATCCGCTGAAATATGTCTTCCAGAAGCCCATGCCCACGGGCAAGCTAGCCAAGTGGCAAATCCTGATGACTGAATTTGATATTGTCTACGTAACCCATAAAGTAATCAAAGGGCACATTGGCAGATCATCTTGTCGAAAATACCATGGACGGAAAATACGAGCCTCTAAAGACGTATTTTCCTGACGAAGAGGTCTCTTTCATAGGATAAGACATCGCAGAATCCTATAATGGTTAGAGAATGTCTTTTGACGGAGCAGCAAACTTCAAAGGAGTTGGCATAGGAGCAGTTCTAGTATTATAAATAGGTCAATATTATCCAGTGTCCGCCAAGCTCAGGCTCCCGTGCACCAACAACATAGCCGAATACGAAGCCTGCATCTTAGGGCTCAAGCTGGACATTGATATGAATGTTCAGAAGTTACTTGTGATCGGGTATTCAGACTTGCTCATACATCAGGTCTGAGAAGAATGGGCAACCAAGAACTCCAAGATACTCCCGTATTTACATCATGTACAGGAGTTGAGGAAGAGGTTCACAAAGACAGAATTCCGGCACGTCCCTAGAGTTTAGAATGAGTTCGCTGATGCATTGGCCACTCTATCATCCATGATTCAACATCCAGATAAGAACTTCATTGATCTAATCCTGGTAAAAATCAATGATCAACCCGCTTGCTGTGCTCATGTTGAAGAAGAAGCAGACAGAAAACCATGGTTTCATGACATTAAGAAATATTTGGCAACAGGAGAATGTCCAGAATTTGCAAATGCTACTCAGAAGCGCACACTACGGAGGTTATCCAATCACTTATTTCACAGCGGAGGAATCCTGTATAGGAGGACCCCCTATTTGGGATTGCTGAGGGGTGTCAAAGCGAAGGAAGCATCCAGGTTGTTGGAAGAGGTTCATGCAGGGACCTTTGGCCCGCACATGAATGGTTTTGTCTTAGCCAAGAAAATACTCCAAGCTTGTTATTTTTGGATGACTATGGAGATGGACTGTATCCAGTATGTCCGAAAATACCATCGTTGTCAGGTACATGCAGATATGATAAAGGTGCCTCATAATGGGCTTAATGCAAAAAGCTCGCCATGGCCATTCGCCGCTTGGGGAATGGATGTCATCGGATCTATCGAGCCTGCCGCATCAAACAGGCACAGGTTTATTCTAGTGGCAATTGATTATTTCACTAAATGGGTTGAAGTAGCAACATATAAGGTAGTAACAAAGAAGGTTGTGGCAGACTTTATCTGCGACCATATCATTTGCCGGTTTGGCATCCCAAAGTCAATCATTACTGATATCTGATGAAAGCGATGTGTGAAACCTTCAAGATTAAGTACAAGAATTCTACAGCCTACAGACCTCAGATGAATGGAGCTGTAGAAGCGACCAATAAGAACATCAAGAAGATACTAAGGAATTTGATAGAGAAACACAAGCAGTGGCACGAAAAGATATCATTTGCTTTATTGGGGTACCGTACCACAGTCCGCACCTCAACTGGGGTGACTCCCTGTATGTTGGTTTATGGTATCGAGGCATCATTCCCGCCGAGGTAAAGATTCCCTCCCTGAGAATTATACAGGAAGCGAAACTGGAAGATGCAGAATGGGTAAAGAGTCGCTATGAGCAGTTAGCCTTTATAGACGGAAAAAGAATGAATGCAGTTTGCCATGGTCAATTGTATCAGAACAGGATGTCTAGAGCCTTCAACAAAAGAGTCAAGCCGAGACAATTCACTACGGGGTAGCTGGTGTTGAAGAAACTTTTCCCGCATCAGGATGAAGACAAAGGAAAGTTCTCTCCTAACTGGCAAGGACCCTACATGGTTCATCGGGTCCTAACAAGAGGAGCCCTCATACTCGCAGAAATGGATGGAGAAGTCCGTCCAAAGACAATCAATTTAGATGCAATCAAGCTTTATTATGTTTAATCATTATGATTTCTTTATGATGTAATTTGCACTACGCCTAACCAAATTTCTGTTTAAGAGGGGATACGTAGGCTGCCCCATGGGTTCGGTCACAATTCAATAAAAATTTCATTTTCCCTGATATTGGAAACTGAGGCAGAATTTTGAGGAGCACCCTCAAAATTTCGAAGTTGACTTTCAGCCATTCGTCGCACACAGCCGTCAAAGGCACCAGCCCAGTAAACTGGGGCAGAATTTTGAGGAGGACCCTCAAAATTCCGGAGCAAAAGAGGTCGCAATGTCTTGAATCGCGTCGCAGTCATCGATTCACCTAAAAGAAAATCATTTTTTTTATGTATTTACATCATATTTTTAATAAACCATGCATGGCTACCCCTATTGAAAAAAAGAGCCAAGTAGGGCGAGCAGAGTCCAGGGGAAGACGAACTAACCTTCTCCTTTTACAAAGCTCATGATTTTTCTTTGAAAGCAGGCACCCCAAGACACAGAACCATCGGATTTTTGCAGGAGTACAACTCTCAGAATCATTCCTCACTTACAAGTGTTGTCCGTACATGACATCCCCAGCAGCCACAATGACACAATCAACTATCAACTATCATCTATCAGCTAAGAGATTTCACTACTCTTCACCTTTATTTGTTGTATTGCAGAAGGCTACCTTTCTGCCTTCCAAGACTAAGCATTGTCTCCACCTTCATTTTTCTTGCATTGCATAAGGCTACCTTTCTACCTTCCGAGATTAAGCTCTACCTCCATCCTGCAATTTTCTTGCATTGCATAAGGCTACTTTTCTGTCTTCCGAGGTTAAGCTCTACCTCTACCTGCATTTTTCTTGCATTGCATAAGGCTACCTTTCTGCCTTCCGAGGCTTAGCTCTACCTCCATCCTGCATTTTTCTTGCATTGCATAAGGCTACCTTTCTACTTTCTGAGACTAAGCATTGTTTCCACTCGCATCAGCTGAAAGATCGCCAATTTCGTTTAAACCCTGCATGGTTGAAATATCGCCAACATTATTTAAATCCTGCACAGCTGAAATACCACCACTTTATTTCTTGCATGGCTGAAATATCGCCACCTTTATTTTAGTCTTGCAATCGGCTGAATTATCGCCCACTTTATTTGAATCCAGCATAGCTGAAATACCGCCAACTTTATTTAAATCCTGCATGGCCGAAATATCTCTGACATTATTTAAATCTCGCAACGGCTGAAGGATCTCCATTAATATTTATACTTTACATCGGCTAAAACATCGCCAAATGTTGCATTTCATGGGCTGAAAGATTGCCAAATTGTCCAAAGGCGTCATTGTTCGGAGGCACCATTTTCATAGCCCGAGACCGCCATGCCATGGCCTGAGGACGTCATCCTACCCATCCAAAGAAAACATTCATGGTCCAATGGGAACTTGCATCACTTTTAATTTTATGCACGATATGTTCGTATTGCTTATTCGCGGGTACGTCGGCTAATCAACGACCATCACAGTAGGAGAAATCTCGCTCCGGTTCCTGCAGCCCATTGGGCCCTGACCATCCTTCTCAACCTGAATATCACATCCGTCCTTTTCCAAACCTCCATCTGCATATCCCGCCAATGGATCCCTGAACTACATATGGACTGATTCCTGTAAGACCAGGGATATGTAGGCAGCTCAGGAGCCAGAGCTCGGTCAAAACCTTTCAAATCATTTCTTTTGGTCAAAATTGGCTATCATATCTTTACCCGACAATACTTTCATTCTTCTCGGGTAAAGAGCAGCAGCTGTTGATACCCAATTTTTCCCTACATATTTTTTTATATACTCAAAATATTCTCAAAATAGCGTGTACATGCATATATAAGAATGCCCAAGAGTTTTGGTATTTTTCTGTTATTTTTAAAGATTTTAAAATTAATTTATTGTCTATTTTAATACTACAAAATTATATAATTACTCTCAAACTAGAATTTTTGGTGAATAATTTATTTCATTATCATATTTACACTAAGATATAATTATGTTAATTTTTGCATATTTTTATACAATTATTTGGTATTTTTAAGCTAAATTGCCTATAATTACAATTATAGCCTACTTTACAATTAACAATATTTTATCATTATAAAATCATTTTTGTATTTTTAGATTAACATTTATATGTTATTAAATAGTCAAGAACCTTTAATTTATTTTAAATCATTTTTTACTATTTTATAAAATAATAAAAGAGGGAAAATTGGCTATTTTACAAACAACCCTTTGTTATTTCGATTTTAGCCCATTTGGCCATCCTCCTATCAGATTTTAAATGGCCTAATATCCTAATTAAATTAGCCCAGCACAATCCTTAATCTAACCCGGTCCAACCCCATTTTAATTTGAGCCGGTGATCAAATGAGATCAACGATCCAGATTTATTTCCCTTAATTAAATTCAATTACCCCCGCCCCCCAGACCCCTCATTTCTTCGAGGCTGTCTCTCTCTCTATCTCGTGTCTTCTTCTCCTATCTCTCTAGAACCTTTTGGTTCTTTCTTCTCTGATGATCTCCACCGTTTCTCCGGCCACCTCCAATCTCACCCCTTTCGACCATCAGCCGCCATGAAACCCTAACTCACTGATTCCCTCTATTTTTGAGAGCCCAGAAGCCTCCACCATGAAAATCAGTCCCTAAAATTTTCTCTTGGTTTGCTTTCGTCCATCTCCGGCCACCTCCTTTCAGCCCCAAGGCTCCGATGGGCCTCTCATCATCCTGTTCAACATCTCTAGGCCCTTCGAGGTTTATGGACCATGTCAATTGAGACCTAAGGTTCCTGATTCTGCTACCTATGAGTTCTCCGATGTGATTTCAGGCGAAATCACACCCTATATGTCGCGATTTGTGAAGTCTTAATAGGTTCTCTCAACTCCTATTAGGGGTTCCCCTGTCAAACCCTAACTCTCTCCTGAATCTCTCAAAACGATGTTATTTTCATGTTATTTTCATGTTTTCCTCTATGTTTTGCTTATTCTCAAGCTTCTTCTGAAAGATTCTCTACTTTGAACCATTTTTACTCTCTTTGAAAAACTAGGGTTTCTTGGATTTCTTTTACACATGTTTCGATCAATTTTCTTTATGATTAAAACCTTTTCCGTGTTTATTTTTGACCGATTGTCTGCTCTTACTGTTTTTTAGCTTGACCCTGCTAAAAAATCATAGTTTCTAAAAAATTGCGACTTTGTTTGATTATGTGTGTTAGCATGATTTTCATTACTCTGATTCTATATTTTAGCATGTTTCTTTGCTTTGATTATGCGTGTTAGCCTAATTTTCTTTGCCTTGTCTCTATGTGTGAGCATGTTTCTTTGTTTGATTGTGTGTGTAACCTGATTTTCCTTGCATTGGTTCTGTCTACTAGCATATTTATTTGATCCTTTTTAATGTTATGTGGTCACCATGCTTTGAATATGTCCCGTTGAATCTTGACCTATTTTCACTATCTCTAAATAGTTGTGTTTGTTCATCTCTTGTTCCCTTCTGTCTATATGGGTAATTTTGTTTGCTACCCTTGTTCATTCACCTCTACTTATATGCTGATAATGCAGAATCATGACTTCGCATGTTTGATTCTGATTTTCCTTGATTTATTGGTAATTTAAAAAACTTTCTTTCAAAACCCTAGCATTCTACTCACCTGTTTAAATTGATTGATTTTTGTTACCTTATTTTCTATAGTACTCCATTCTACCTAGCCTTTCCTTAATTGGGATTTTCCTGAATTTGGTCTTAATTGGCTGCTATATGCAATACTGAACCTTGACTCCTTCCTTATTTAATCCTACACTTATTTTTCTACTTGCCTTATATGGTGCTGAATCTTTTCGTTTGATTTTGATTCCCTTAATTAATGGGAGTACCTCCTTGATTCTTTAATTAATCGATTTTGAGTTCTTAAATTAACATACTTCTATGATTTTTACCTTATTTTACCACCTACTTCAACTATAAATGCCCTAAGTTTTTCAAAGAAAACACACGGCAAGTTTTCCTGACACACACACATCACTAAACACTCTCAATTCTGCATCTCTCTTTCTATTGCTTTTACTCTATTGTTGTTCTCTGCTTTTGCTTATATTAGCCGGCTAAAAGCCAAGGATAATATTGTGTTAGTACTTTGTCTTTGCATCCTGCTCTTGCTCTTTTACTGGTATGCTCTAGTTAATCTTCAAGTCTCCAACCAATATGTTTACTTTTTCTTTAGTTCATTATTTTCTGATTTTCTTCTATTTATGCTTCTCCTGCTCAATGTGTAATTAATGCTTTGCTTTAATACTTCACCATGTCTTCTGATTTACATGCTAAGTCTGTAATATGACTTTGTCTATCCCTAACTTTACTTGCTATGCCTATGTCCTATTGTTATACCTTAGCATGCTGAAGCTTTACTACTGCCCAGTTCCCCTGAATTCCCTGATTCTGTGTAGTCATGTTCATTAAACCTTTGTATCCCCTTTAGCATTGTGTGATCTATCTGTTCCCCTTTCCCCATGCTCCTTGTATGCAATCATATGCTATTAAACTACTATTAAACCATTATTTCTGTTGTTTCTTTCCAAACAAATCCCTTATTTTTGAAACTCTTCTTTAAAATACTTCTTCCTGCACTTCACACTACTCTTTAAGAGTAGGTTCTGCCCCCTCTGTGTGAGCATTGGGGCCCTGGGGAGCTTTGTCGCACCTAGACCATGGCAAAGGTTGTAAACTCGAAGGGGTTGAGGTCTAAATATTGGACCTGATTGAAGGCTCCCTATAGAATAGCTTCTTATTTTTTCTGTTGTTTATTTCTATAATTCAGATACTATTGGTTTGTAATAATTTGTAAACAAACGATTGGGGTGAATAGTGAATATGAGGGAGGGTTATGCATGCTTAGTATAAATAATGCGTAGAAAACATGCTTATAGGGTTTTATTTATTTATCTGCGCAATAGACAACTTGCATAGGACGTGCATTTCATTCATCAGAGATCCTGCTTTAGGTTCTTTACTTTCAGCTTGTCATTATGCACACATCGTAACCACGATCAGTTAATAACCAGCAAGTAATTAACAACAATCCAAATAACTTGTCATTACTGCACTGGCATGTTAGAAATCATGTTTAAGGAACTCTTATATGCATTAGATATCCTACCCTTAGGACTTCTCACTCGTTCGAGTTATAGTAGTTAATTCACGTTTGTCTAATAACTTTGTTTAAATATGGCTAAGTGGTTTGAAATGTTTTCTGCAAATACCTTATCACATGTACCATTATAAATCAGAATCAAAATATGCATGTCCATCTTTTTTGAAAATCAGACAATGTACAACAACGTCTAGGCAAACTTTAGGCCCGATAATAACTGATCAATTGTGTTTTCCATTAATTTAATACCAACCAACTTCTTTTAATTTCAACTCTGCGGTTCCTATTCTTGTCTTGATTGTTTGACGTTCACTTAGCTTTTCTTAAAAACTCTGCTGAAAATGATTTTGAAAATGATGCACCTATTTACTTTTACCGAGCTTCTGATTTTTATGTTCTCAAATCACTGGGTTGCCCGTCTCTGACCAGAATCGTGCTATTATCGTTACTACTTCATTTTTAAAACCAAGTTTTAACTGTTGTAAAAGTCCCTATCTTTTGAGACCTTAATTATGTTTAAGTCATGCTACTTATGTGTTTTGTTTGAGAAGGTACACATGTGCCTTTATATGTTTACCTGCTTCCCCCCAGCATGCAGTATGTGTTTTTGTATGTCGCCTTAGATTTTTATCCTTTGAAACCAATCAGCCTAATATCCCACCTTTTAGGACTAGTAGTCCTAAGTGCCTCTGGGACTAATAGGATGGGACGGGTAATAGCATGCAATAAGTAAAACGAGTCCATTCCGCATTTTGTACCTTAACAGGGTGGGAAAGGGTAGATATGTATATGATGACCACGCGATAACACCACGTGTATAAACGGTTGCCGGGTGTTGTGTGGGGTGATCCATATGATGTATAAACTTAGGACCCATTCCCTTATTCGTTCATTTTATTTCCGAATTTCAACCGCTTTTTCATAAACTTCAGCTTTCTGTTTTTTCTTTTTTCTTTTTAGAACTATTTCTTCTCTCAAATTTCAGCTTCTTGAACTTCTTTAATATCTTGCAACCATTATGTGAAAATCCCCCTTGTGTTTATAGTTATTGATTGCCTACTTTTTATTTGCATTTAAAGTCACAATATAACATGGCCAGGAACCACACTAGTGGATCTTGAGGGGTGCCTAATGCCTTCCCCTCGAGATAATTTCTAGCCCTTACCCGAACTCTGGTTTTCCAACTCAAAACCCTTAGTGTCCTAATGCACTTAATCATTAGGTGGAGACTTCTCAATCCCAAAAATCCAAATCCCAAAAGGGAATAGAGTTGTCTGTCCAAATGTCGTAAACCCAATTTCGCGAGAAAAAAATGGGCGTCGACAAAGAAAAGGGGATCACCCGTTTTCATCATAGATGACCAACCCTCCCTGAAATTTTTCTTCTACACACTACACAAAATGCAAAAAAGAGAGACCAAAAAATTAGGAGTGCTGCTCGTCTTCCACAGACACACACAGCCATCAATCCTTAGCTCCCAACCAAGTCAGCCGTTTCTCTGATTTCAAAGACACCTAAAAACCTAGACACAACATAACAAAAACGCTACACCAAACAAGAGGCATCAGCCATTCACCTGTATCTACCAAGATCTGCCGGAAAACACTCCTAAAAACCATGAGTTGATTCTTCTCGTCGAGCTTTAGCTGTAGGATAGTAGAAATTTTTGGTTTTCTGCTAGCGTTTATCAAAAACACGGTAAAGCTTCACCCATGGCCACATGTTTCTATCACCACCGAACTCTATAACTGTAGAGTGCTTACTGCAGCTCTGTTTTCTCGAAAAGCGCCATTTTCTATTGAGTCGAGGTTTTTGGTCTGCATTTCAAGTATAGACTTGAGGTGTTGTCGCTTGATTCAATGGTTAAAGGGAGATTTCATGTGTTTGAAAATGGTTCTGGTGCAGACTTGAGGTCTATTTCTATCTTCAATATTCTACCTATTGATTCTGTCACATACGTGTTTGAATGGTAGATTCATTTGATTTTCACGATTATTTGTGATATCTTTTGATCTTTTGGGGAAATTTGCTCGAGTTTTGTGGGAGGATTCATTAATTACGTGAAAGTGGCAATACGAATGTTTTCTTTTGTTGTGTTCATGATTTTATTAATAAAATAGGAATATATTGAAGTTGATTCCTAAGGTTTTATTCTTTTAACTATTTAAGCATAATATATGTATAGTGGCTATAGTTTTGTGATAAATTGTTTGAGGGAGAAAGATTAGTGAAACTTTAGTTATGAACTAAATTAATGTCCAGAATTTTTCCATGTAAGGAGGCTATTTGGTATGATTTGCATAATAAAGGTCTCTCGTCTCGTGAGCCTTCATAGGAAATTCAACATATTTGACTCGCATTTGTTATAATGGTTATACTGCTAGGATAGTGAAACTCTGTAAGTAATTTCAAGGAATAAGTAATACCAACCAAGCCTTCAAGTTTTATTCCTATCAGTTTTGCAATGTAACACTACCTATAATCTTCATATAACCAGTTCTGGTTTGTATTTCATTATGACTATGGGTACGGTTCCCGTGATATGGTTATAATACGTAATTTCCAAATCTGGGTGCACATTTCATGTGACCTGGCCACAACTTCTAATAATGTTAATAAATTAAACTCTTTGTAGATCATGGGCACGGTTCCTGTGACACGACTCGCAATGTGTACCAAAACAACAAGTGTACGACAATTGTGCTTTATTCCACATACTAATTTCATAAATAATTAAAAGCGGTAGAAGGAATTAAATGCATGTAGGTTTAAAACTTGTAATTAGTCAGATGATTAGGCCAATAATAATAGTTGAGCGACGGTTCTAAAACCACGGAAATCGGGAATGCCTAACACTTTCTCCCGGGTTAACATAATTCCTTATCCGGATTTTTGTGTTTCGTAGACTGTAAAATAGAGTAAAACTTCCTCGATTGAGGATTTTAAACTAGTGACTTGGCACACCATAAATTATCCCAAGTGGTGACTTCGAATTTGATATAAATAATCTCGTTTCGGTTATTGTCACTTTAATTGGAAAAACTCACTTATACCCCGTTTTGGTGTAGAAAAAGGAGGTGTGACAATCCTCATCAACCTTGGACAAATACACTTTGAACAGATGTCGCCACTATTGAAATTCAACCATTTCAATTATTTGCCTCATACCAGTCATCTCAGATATTTCTGGGACAAATGTGCGACCCCACAGAACCCTCTAGTACCTCAACCTTTTTTTACCATACATAGTTTCATGTTTCGCTTTATTCACAGAACTAGTTTCCTTTACCATTTCAAACTTTCTTTTATCAGACTTCACACCAGACTTACCCTTTCCACTTGATTTCACTAGAGAATCATCTTCAGACAGTGACTCTTCAGCTACCACTTGTTTCAACTTGTCACTACTTTTCACGGACTTTGTACTTGGCATTCCAACACCCCCCTCTTAAGCATTTTCAGCATATTGCTTCTTTTTCTGAGATCTCTTGACTAAGGAACTTGGTTCCTCTAAAGATTCCTCATCCATTTTCACTACGGGAATGTTCTTATCACACAAAACCTCTCCATTTTTCACCAGCCTCTTTTCTTCTTCTTCCTACTCCTTTTAAGAGCCTCCTTTTTCAGCAACCTAATAGTAGGTCATTTAGGAGAGGGCTCAAGAGTGGGTACTGGCCTCCATCTGGCAGTGAATGCATCTAGAGCAACATTATCCTGATTTTCTTCATCATTGGACCTCATAGCAGGAGCCAAAACTTCCAAAGGCTCAGCATCAAAGTGAGGAGAAGTAGCAGGATCGAAACTGAACTAGGAAGAGGATCCTTGACCTGTTTTCTCAGAAGAGGGGTCAGGTTCTTCAAGAAGGGTCCTAGTAGTTTCTTTTGGTGTAGGATTTTCAAAGAGCAGCACAGTTCCTTCTCCCATAAATGACTGAGTCTCTTCCCCCTGAGACTCAAGCATAGTAAAGATGACCCCATACACCATTCCTTCAGCAAATGTGGTCAATATGTTTTCTATGGCCTTTGCATTTTGAGATTCCATGGGTGCAACGAACTCCGAGATAGGAGCACTTGAAGACTGATCAACACTAAACTCAGAAACCTTTTTCTCCCTATGGAACCTCACTTTGTTTTCCATCTTTTTTTGTGAGAATATCAGGTAACAAATATGAGAAACTATCGAGTTTTGGGGTTTCTGAGTTCTCAATACTTCGAGAGAGAGAAGGTCTGAGGGAGTGGTGAGAGAGACAGAGGGTGAAGGAGAATCAGGTTTAGGAGTATCATCTGCATCGGTGGTGGGAAAGGGAATGATGAGAGGTGTTTCACAAGAAATGGAGTAGTTAGGGGTTTGCTCTGGAGTTTTCTCAACTATGGTGGGGATGATCGGTTCATCTTTAGCCATGGTAGAGAAGAAGTTTGAAAGTTCTGGAAAAATAGGGGGGAGAGAGAGAGAGAGAGATGATTGTTCAAGGTTATGAGAGGGTTTTAATGAGAGAAGAGGCAATTATGAGGGATAGAGAAATCGATTCTCAAAAGCGGTAGTTTTATGGGGGATGCAACGTTTCAAAGGGAAGTGAAGGGATTTGAATGAAAATATGTGACATACGGGGTTTGAAAAGGTTGATGACATGGCACTCAATTTGTTTTCCTTTTAAGATATGTATGAGAAAGCACAAGACTACTAACCTGCGGTACAAGAACTAGGTTCTTGATTAGTCTTTCAAAAGTTCTCAATCCTCCTTTATCGCTCATGTCGTGCTTCTGCAGCTTCTATAATCTTCATGCGTGTCTACCTGTAACAGAATTGAAGTGAGTTAGACTTGGCCAGAAAACACTTTAGCCAACTTTATCTGAATATGTTTTTCATAGCCATATGGGAAGAATTAGTTTCTCAATTAGGCCTTATTAGCCCCAGTTCCAGCCTGTTTCTCTCAAAGTGTTCTCTGCTCAGGGCTTTGGTGACAATGTCTACTATTTGATCCTCTGTGCTGCATAACTTCATACTGATAAGCCCCTTTTCCACATTGTCTCATAGAAAGTGATGTCTCACATCAATGTGCTTGTCCCTTTTATGGTGGACTGGATTTTTGGCATATTGAGTGCACTTATGTTATCACACAGAAGAGGCACACAATCAGTGTACACTCCAGAGTTTTCCAATTGTTGTTCGATCCATAGGAGCTCAGCACAGCATGAAGCTGCCCCAATATATTCTGCTTCAGCTGTTGAAAGGGCTACTAAATTTTGCTTCCTTGTCCCCCATGAAATGCGACATGATACTAGGAAATGAGACATTCCAAAAGTGCTTTTTCTATCCACAAGATAAACTGCATAGTTAGCACCAGCATACCCAATAAGATTAGAACAATCACTTGAAGGGTAATATAGAACCAGGTCCACTGTTTCCTTAAGATATCTCAAAATTGTTTTGGCGGCCTTCAGATAAGATTCCTTGTTATTTGAATGAAATCTTGCATATAGTCCCACACTGAAGACAATATTGTCCAGTCGAATGGCAGTGGCAATGGGAGTGTCAATCACTTTTGATGCTTCTATATCAAATCTCTTTAGAAGCTCCTTGATATATTTCTGCTGATTAGTGAATGTACCCTTTATGGACTGCTTCACTTGAAGACCCAAGAAGAAATTCAACTCATCCATCATTCTCATCTCAAACTTACTTCCCTTGAGTTTTGCAAATTCCTCACACAGTGAATCAGCTGTTGCTCCAAAAATGATATCATGAATATATACCCGAACGATGAGCAGGTTCTTTCCTTGTTGTTTCAGGGACAAAGTGTTTCAATTTTTTCTCTTGTAAAACCATTTTCTAAGAGAAACTTTGATAATTTTTCATACCAAGCTCAAGGATCCTGCTTCAACCCATACAGTGACTTATCTAATTTGAACATATATTCATGGTGTTCAGGACATTCAAAACCTGGAGGTTGCTTTACGTACACTTCTTCCTTGAGGAAGCCATTCAGAAATGCACTTTTGACATCCATGTGGAATAGAGTGAATTCCATATGTGATGCAAAGGCAATAAGGATTCTGATAGCTTCCATACGAGCAACCGAAGCAAAAGTCTCATCATAATCAATTCCTTCCTCCTGATTTAGCCTTGGACCACCAGCCTTATCTTGTTCCTTCTAGTATTTCCATGTTTATCAAGTTTATTCTTGAATACCCACCTGGTTCCTATGATTGTTCGATCTGAGGGTCTAGGTACTAGGTGTCATACGAAGTTCCTTTTGAACTGATACAACTCAACTTGCATGGCTATGATCCATACTGCATCTTTTAAGGGTTCCTTAATGTTTTTGGGTTCTTAGGAGAGGAATGCTGATAAGGCAAGTGAATTTCTGGCTTTTGATTTGGTTTGGACTTATGAATATAAAGGAGTAATTATATTATCAAGCAGATGAGATCTTTTGTGTTTCCAGTTGGGTACTTGGGCTTCATTTGTAAAGGAGCTGGTAACCCTGACTGGTTCCCTTGTATTCCTCTTTCAACTACCTATGGAGTACTTTGAACTGCATCAACCACTCTTTCTTCAGCTTCAGTGGTTGTAATTATGGTACCTGGTTCCTGTTCGACTAATGAAGAAGAGACTGCATTATCTTCACTTGTCTCCTTCACTTGAATCATCGTGTTTGCCTTTCGGTTTTCCATATTAATGACTTCACCTGGAACCAATATAGGCACTCTATCTTGATCATCCATGCTCCTTTTCTCACAGGAGAGGTAAGGCTGGTTAAAGATTACGTGTATACTTCCTCAACACATTAAGTCCGCTTGTTGTAAACCTTTTAGGCTTTACTTTGAGAAGAATAGCCCATAAAGATCCCTTCATCACTCTTTGCATCAAATTTTTCAAGCTGATCCTTTCTATTGTTGAGAAAATAACATTTGCACCCAAATGTTCTTAAGTAAGTCAACATGGGCTTCCTTCCATTTAGCATATCATAGGGAGTTTTGTTCAAGAGAGACCAGATCATGCACATGTTCACCAAGTCGCAAGCAGTGTTGGAAACTTCAGCCTAAAAGTTCTTATCAATTCTACTATCAATCAGCAGTGTTCTTGCCATTTCTTCAAGATTTCTATTCATCCTTTCCATAACTCCATTTTATTATGGAATTCTTGGAGCTGAGAGGTTATGGGTAATGCCATTCTCGTTACAGAATTCATCAATCTTAGCATTGTAATATTCTGTGCCATGATCTGATCTAACGTATGCTACGTTTGACTCCATCTTCACTTTAATTTTCTTCACTAAGGCTACAAAAACTTCAAAGGTCTCATCTTTTTCTCTAAGAAATAGAGTCCAAGTCAATCTAGAATAAACATCAACTATCACAAAAATGTATCTTTTTCCTCCCTTGCTTTACACTATCATAGGAACACATAGATCCATATGAAGGAGATCAAGTGCTTTTGAGGTATTGACATCCTTCTTTGGCTTGAATGAGGATTTTACATGCTTCCCTCTGGCGCAGGAATCACAGACTTTGTGTTCTTTGAACTTTGACTTGCGTAGACCACGAATCAGGTGCAAAGAGATTTCTTCTTCAGACACAGTGGAGGAATCTCCCCATGCTGCAAGAGATTGCTTTACAACATTATCAGTGATATTCTTTCTTTTGAAGCATTTGTCGGGAACCGGGTTACTCTTGGCTACTTTATCAGAGTTGTACTTGATGTGTTATTCCTTTAGGAGAGGGCAATCCTTGATGAAATTCCCCGTCTTTCCACATTTATGATAGAGGTCACAATTCTTTTGTTTGCTCGAACTGCCTCTATTTGGTATCCCTCCATTCCTTCTGACCATTTCCTGAAACCTTCTGGTTAAGTAAGCCATGTCACTTTCCTCCTTACTTGAGTCATTGCTTTCTGCTTTGAGTACCACATTCTTTTCCTTCTTTGGTTCTCTTCTTTCATTATCCTTCTTCTTCTTTATTTCATAGGTTTTAGATTTTCAACTAGCTCATCTATGGTCAGCTCCTGCAAATCCTTTGCTTTAGTAATGACATTCACTTTACTCTTCCATGAACTGGGCAAGACACTGAGAATTTTCCTCACGAGCTTGTTCCTAGGAATGATTTCACCAAGTGAGTGTAGCTCATTTAGGATGGAAGTGAATCTTGTGTGCATGTGTTGAATGGATTCATCGTCCTTCATTCTGAAGAGCTCATACTCAGTGGTGAACATGTCAATCTCAGATTTTTTACTTGAGTGGTTTTGTTGTGTGTTGTTTGCTAAGCTTCCCATATTTCTTTGGTAGATTGACATGGTGAGATTCTGTTGTATTCATCAGGTCCTATGCCATATACCAAAATTTTCTTAGCAAGAAAGTTTTTCTCCATAGCTTTCGTATCGGCATCATTGTATTCTCTCCTGGTTTTTGGCATTGCTACTGGGGGTTCTCTGAACTTCTTCATTGGGATATAAGGACTATCACAAATAACATCCCATAACTCAGAACCTTCTACCATGATAAAGTCATGCATTCTTATCTTCCACCACCCATAGTATTGCCTATTGAACCTGGGTGGTTTGTATGTAGACTGACCCTCTTCGAAATCTGGTAGAGCAGCCATGAGGATCCTTTCTAGGTGTTAACCTGATAGAAAGAACTCGCTCTGATATCAATTGATAGAGTATATGAGTCCACCAAACTATATAGAGACCAGGTCCTCTATAGGTTTCCACTGGCAGTGCTAATGAAATAGTAAGTAAATGGAACTTGGAACTTTTACATGGAGAAATCTTTACTCAAGGGGATAAAAAACCACGACCTACATTGATAGGATTTCAACTTCACTATGAGAAAATTTAGATTACAACCTATGCAATATAGGAACTAAACACTTAATCCCTTACTAACTTGTTAATACACCTATTACAAGCCACTTTGAAATACACTGATTACAGAGACTTCAACTCATGACTAAATCTAGTCACGACACAATCACTGAAGGCTTATTGTTTAGAAGGGGTTCCTTATTAAAGCTTCTAGATAAGCAAAGTAGGAATTACAACAAAGAACAATTACAAAGTTATAATTCAACCAAGGAAATACAAGATACTTAATGTAGAAACTGGTCTATAGTAGTGTTGTACTTTGTTCTTGATTGCACTTGAGAATTGAATGCTTGACAGATGAAAGGTTGGGGTGCTTGAATGAATTCTCTAACATTCAAGAGATGTTTTGTTGTAATGCTCTATTTAATACAACTTGGATGATATCACTTGAATGATGTAATCACTTGGTTGGTCAAAGGGGAGTGACTGCTGTACTGTGCTGCACTGTTTGCATGTACAGTGCACGCAGTCACTTTGCAGCTGTAGACAGTTGACTTCGTACTTCTGTTAGGGAAACACAAGGGGATCTGGTCTTTGTGTTGATTCTTTATCTTCAGAAGTTATAGCAACTCTCACTAGCTCGAGTCAGTTTATTGAGTTGTGTGTCAAGTATGTCAGGTCCCTTATCTGGTTCTTTGACAATAAGTTTGTTAGATCATCTAAACATAAAGCTAAGGTAGTGTAAACCCATCAAATGATTCTCGTTTTATATTTTTAAGTTGGAAGAGTTGACCAATATTTGACTTTTGGGTAAAAGGATTCGAAATCAGATTTTAATTATTCCAATGAGTTTGCATGATGATTTTGGACATGTCCACAAAGTTTGGTTAAATTCCGATGAGTGATGGATAAGTTTGGTTGTATGGTAACTGTTTTCAGTTTTGATGTCGAATTGAGCATAAAGGTTATCATATTGAGAAAACGACCTTTGGTTTGTGTTTTGACTAAACCATTATATCTGTATCATAATTTTGGAACTATAGCAACTGAAATCATCAAGTTTTGACATCATATGAGGAATTTATGGTCATTTTACTAAGATTTGGGTTGCCAGATTTTTCA
>MU713443.1:83402-136448 GCA_026770625.1 Nicotiana glauca | reverse complement strand
CACGACCCTAGTTCACCGATCGTGAACATGTCGTGATGACACCTAGTCTCCACGACCAGGTAAGCCAAGTATTGCAGAAAAGATATAATATTTGCAAAAAAACCAATTAAAACTGAACATGTGAAAAATAACAACTGAGTATAAGGTTGTCCGGCATGTACAACTCTAAGAATATGCGGATACAACCAAATCACAAAACCCGAAAACTCACGGGAAATCACAGGCTAATAGAATTCCAATAAGTACTCTAATTTCCAGAATAACTACATCAAAAGTATGATGGGATAACAGGTCTACAACTAGAATAAGGAAGAAGACTCTTCGGTCTGCGGACGCTGCAGATATACCTCGAAGTCTCCGTACGTCTCCTCGCCTCAAGGATAGTGCGCCTGAGCAGAGGTACCTGGATGATCTGCACATGAAAAACATGCGCAGGAAGGGCATGAGTACACCACAACGGTACTCAGTAAGTGCCAAGCCTAACCTCGGTTGGGTAGTGATGAGGAAAGGTCAGGGCCCTGCTGAGGTAAAAGTAATGCAATAACAATAATTAACAGGATGGAAGTCTGACACAAATTAATAAACGCGGCAGTGTAATAAGGCAAAACAACGAGCAAGGATAACTGCAAGGATAAAGCAGAAACACAAGTAAACACAGCTAAATTTCAAAATACCAACGAGGGTCTCCCAGGATACCGTCCTGTAGCCCTTTCCTCAACTGTTCAATGGACCTCCCGGGATACCGTCCCGTAGTCCAACTCTCATATCAATATCGAGGATCTCCCGGGATACCGTCCCATAGTCCAATCATCAATGTACAGGGGATCTCCCGGGATACCGTCCCGTAGTCCCAAAATAAAAGTGCAGGGGATCTCCTGGGATACCGTCCCGTAGTCCCAAAATAAAAGTGCAGGGGGATTTCCCGAGAATCGAACCCGTAGTCCCAAAGTAAACAAACAAGGGGGGGAGCTACCGGAATCCCACATCCGTAGTCCCAATGTAAATGCGCAATCACAGCCAGAAACAAACCAACGGATAAGTACGAGAAACGGATCAGCAGATAGAACTATCCTAGCATGCTTCACGTAGTATAATTAAACAACTTAAGCAATTAGGCAATTAAGTCAATTAGACATGCTTTCCTAGTCTAGCACAAGTAATAAGCTTCAAGTAAGATAAGGCAAATAAGAAGGAAAGTTAAAGATTAACAACTTAAGTAAAACCAAATTTTCATCAATCGGCTCAAGTACGCGCTTGTCACCTCGCGTACAAGGCACTCAAATATCAAGAACAATTCCTAAGGGGAAAGGTCCCCCACACAAAGTTAGACAAGCCACTTACCTCGAACCGGCTCAATATCAATAGAAACCACGCCTTTGCCACGAGTATCCGACTCTAAATGGCCCAAATCTGTTCAATTCAATTACATATCGTAAATAATATTACAAACAACTGATTCCACTATTAAAAATTAAAGCTAGGGCGCGAAAATAGGTAAAATGACCAAAACACCCCTCCAGCCAGCATCTCGGAATCGAATTATTTTTACATTTTCAGAACTCTCGTACTCTCACGAGTCTTACCATATAAAATTTTTCCAAATCGGAGGTCAAATGCCCCCTCAAAACCTAATAGTTTGGTCTATAAAGTTTTACCCCAAATTTACCAAGTTTTGATCCTAAATTCGAATTCCAATGATGTATTTAGCTATATAATGATGAAATATAATGAAAAGTGATCAAAGAAACGTTACCCAATGATTTTCTCTTCAAACTCCACTCGAAATCGCCTTCTCCCGTGCTCAAATTGAGTTTTCTAACTTATGAAATCAAAACCCTCGAATTTCTATATTTGCATAGACATTTCCGCTTCTGCGGACAAGGGACCGCTTTTGCGATCCCGCTTAAGTGGAAAACCTACCGCTTCTGCGATTTTCATTAAAAAGGCTGGGCTCGCACCTGCGATAGCTGGGCCGCTTTTGCGGCTCTGCTTATGCGATGGTTTAGCCGCTTCTGCGGCTTCTGAGAAAAAGGCACGAGCCGATTCTGTGACCAAATAGCCGCTTCTGCGGTTCCCAAACCGCAGAAGCGAAAATACCAGATGACAGAATCCTTCAGCTATTTATCCAACTTCAAAATCTTCCGTCAACCATCCAGAATCATCCCGAGGTCCCCGGGACCTAAACCAAAGGCACCAATACCACCTAATACCTTATTCAAACTTGTACCAATCCTTAAAACACCTAAAACAACACTAGAAACTCGATTAAATCAAAGATTCAAGCCTAAGAACTTCAAATTCTATCAAAATACGCTTTCGGTCAAAAACCTACCTGAACCTCACTTGAATAACCTAAAATTTTGCACACACATCCCATATGACATGACAGAGCTACAGCAACTTCCGGAATCCAAATCTGACCCTCGGGTCAAAAACTCGCTATTGGACCGGAAACTTCAAAAATTCAAACTTCGACATTTCCAGCCTAAATGAGCTACGAACCTCCAAAATACATTCCAAACACGCTCCCAACCCCAAAATCACCTAACGGAGCTAACGGAACCATCGAATTTCCATTTCGAGGTTGTCTTCACACTGTTCCGAATGCGGACCATTTTTCAACTCTTAAGCTCTCATTTAGGGACTAAGTGTCCCAAAACACTCCGAATCCTAACACCGAACGTCCCGACAAACCAAAATAGCAGAAATGAACTTAGGGGAAGTATTTAATGGGGAATCGCGGCGTGAATTTCAAAAACAACTGGCCGGGTCGTTACAGCTGACAGGTTGAGAGTAGAGGTCACCAAGATGGCAATCGCTGGAGACCTTCCATTTGATTTGTTGGCCGGGACAACTCTAGCAGTACCAGTAGACCCAGTAGCATCATCAGCACCAGTGGAACCAGCTGGCCAATTTGAGGAGACATATCTCACTGTCCACACTATTGAGGCGGTGCGACAGATGTTTGCCAACAAATCTACTCCCTGAGCAAAGGATAATGAGATTCAGTTGGAGGACCCTGAAGTCGGAGACGCTGCTATGGACACAGAGACCACATACAGAGTCCTCTTTACTTGTATATTCATTTATGCTTTTAGTAGTTTACTTTATAGCTTCTTTATTTTGTTTTCTTAGTTGTCAATGTTTAGTCTAATAGCTTCATATTTACCTTAATAGCTTCTTTTTAATTTATTAGTTTCTTTTCATGTTTGAGTGGTCAATAAAATTTTGGTTTTCTTAATGCCACGGTTCTTTCCAAAGGTGGTTTCTGTGTGAACCGGGTGACTCTTCCCAATGATAGATGACGTGACAACCTTTTTAAGGGATTGAGCCCATTTTTTATGTTTAGGTAGGAATAGTAGTAATAATGAATAAGAGGACCTAATTGAGTCAGACTAGAAGAGTGAAGAATGCTTCGCTTGGTACCAACACACTTAACTACATGCTTATGATCAAAAACAAGTTCTTGGAAAGAAAAAGCTCTAGTGACCTTCTGCTCTTGTGCTGACTTAAGCAATCATCGAGTGGTTAAGTCAAACCATTAGTGATTTTTCAATCTTGAATATGGTTGTTATGGGCCCTCGACTCTATCCTCTTTAACAATACAGTTGTGTGAGAGGTGAGATGTTTTTGTTACAAGTCCAAGTGCCCATGCCAATGGTCTCAAACTTGCCCTGAATGTGTTTCTAGGCAAAATTTTAAGGTTTGCTTGGCTTGAAAAGTGATTGGAGGCTCTCCTTGGCCCGCTTGAAATTTTTCATGTCCCACAAATGTTGTTATCCCTAGTGAACCCATTTGAGCCTAAAACCTTTCTCATTTGATAACCATGTTACAAGCCTTTATCTATTTGGTAGTGATCCTCTCTTGGCATCTGAGCTTTCCTTAACACACTTGAGAAATAATTCGACAAAACATAAGTTTGGGGGAGAGATGAGAAGTATGAAAAAGGTATAAAGGCACAAAATAGAAAAGAAATGAAGAAAAGGAAAGGCAAAGAAAAATAACAAAAGAAGAATGCAAAAAGAAAGTGAATAAGTTGAAGAGTTGAAGGGATACAAAGAAAAGAAACGATGCAAAGCATGGAGAAAATAAAGAAGGAGAAATGAATATCATGATCAAGAAAGAGTGATGTTAAGTCTCTCTAGTTCCCCTAAGGAAAAATAAAATGCCTCAAAGAGTCGGCAAAACATGAGCCAAAAAGAGAAAATGGAGTGCTTAAGGAAAGACGAACCCGTTCTATTCCAACATATCCAACCTTAGTCCAAAAGCCTTCATTACATTCCAAATGATCCCTACATGATTTCAAGCCGAGTGAACTTACATTAGTGGTGATTTACATCAGGGGCAAGCATATGGTACTTAGAGTCGTACTTGTGACATTCTTTTGAGAGAGATGACCGAACTTTTCACAAATCCTTAGTTTGAGTGCTACATTATTAAGTGAGATATGATAACGGAGAATAGAGGAGGGGTTTGGGATCGACAATGACCTACATGAAAGAGCGAGTTTCCTTGATGAATAAAATCAACTCTTGATGCTCAAGTGTCATATTAAAACTATTTGTGCTTTAAAATTCAAATCATTTTCTTGTTGATAATTCATAAATGTTGTGCGTAATTGTTGGTCCCAATTGATGTGTGATTGATGCACCTTAGATTAGCTGGAATAGCTCTTAACTTGTGGAGGTGGGAATTACCTTATTTGCTTGAGGAAAAACAAAAGCTTAAGTTTGGGGGAGTTGATAAGTGGGGATTTTAACTACTTATTAGCACTTTAAGCTTTCGTTTTAGTCCAAAAGTGTTTAATTGTATTCCCGAAAACTGATAAAATATGCTTAATTGCAGGAGTATTGGAAAATGAGCCACAAAGATGAAATCAAACTCAAGAAGGAGGGATCTGAACTCAAGGACAAAATCAGGCACAAAAGCTCAAGTGTGGACCGCAGATTTCCATCTGCGGCCGTAGAATGTGAAAAAAAATTATCAGAGTCCAAGTGTAAAGTGTGGACCGCACAATTATTGTGCAGCCGCAGAAGCTAACCAAGAGGAGAAGTTCAGAGAGTTCTCGTTTCAAGATTATAGGAAATACAGACCACACAATAATTGTGAGGCTGCACTCAGAAATGTGCGGTCCGTAGAAGAGCGCTATGCGGCCGCACCGATAATTGTGTGGACCGCAAAATATGAGAGATGCAGCTGCATTCCAGAATTGTGTGGTCGCAGATTCCAGTCCTCTCAACATTGAAGCAAAGTGCGGACCGCACATGGAATTGTGCGACCGCAGAACCTTCGAAAGGGCATTTTTGTCCAAAAATTCCAGCCTTGTATAAATAGAATAGTTTCACAAAATTAGGTCAAGTTTTGAATATTAAAAGTGCTGTAGACGTTTTTCCTTGCTTCTTTAGGAAACTTTAGCTTATTTTGGTTATTCAACATTGGAGTTTTTTATTTATCTTTCAATATGAGTTTAATTATCATTTATTCTTCTATTTCTTCTATTCTAAGCATGAATAGCTAGATTCTCACTAGGTTTGTGACCCAACCCTAGAGTAAACCTAATAGGTGTTTGATTTATGGCTTGCTGATGGTTGGGTGTTTGTTATTAGCCTTGTTCTTACTTTTAATTGTAGAATTAATGGGTGCAAATATTAGTTCATGCCTATGTGAATTGATATCTTCTTGATAAAGAGAGACTTAGTCTAGGAAAACTTGGCTATCAAGGAATTGGGACAAACTCAAGAGATTGATAGTCTCAATTAAAGGGTTGAACCTAGAGATAGTAAAATCCGACTTGAGCATTTTATCAACTGTTTTGTTCAATAACCATTTGGACTTGAGAAAGACAAATTGGGCAAAATCACTCTTTTACCGAGAGGTATTGAGTGGGTACTTGAGAGTTGATATATATAATACAACCCGACCAACAAAACAAGTTTTAAAGTTTACAACCTGTTAGGAGAACACCTAGGTGAAAGTCATAGCGTTGGGCCTTTTTACATCTTTGAAAAACAACCAAAACCAATTTTATCTAGTTTCATATCTTTAGAATTGTAATCCTTAGCATAATTTTAGAAGTAAAAACAAAACCAATTTGTTGAAGTGCAACATAGATACTTCACATACTCACTCCAAATATACACTACTAAGTCCCATCTCATCTCCATGTGGATTCGATCTCGACTCCTTTTTGTGTATTATTATTACAAACAACCGTGTCATACCTCATTAGAGGCATGCATTTGGATGTGATCAATGAACCACATCCACCCCTTCCGCTCTCAGAACTGTCTCAAAACTGTCTGGTTATACTTGTCAAGATCTTTCAACTGGAATTGTCGCTCAAGAGTGAGAGATCTAATCGGCCACAACTCTTCTTCGACTTCTCAAGGCCGGCAACTATAGTATCTCCCTCTCGGCCATCATCCGGAATATCATCAGTTGAATTCAATGGTTCCTCTAGGACATGAATAGAGGAAGGCTCCGAAGCCTGACTAGCACTTTCCGAACCCTCGAAGGTGCTTTGTGATATGGAAGGCTCGTCCCGAAGTTGAAATCTCCTCGGTGGATTTGATTGAATAGTCGGCTGCTCTTCAACCGAGTTTCCCTACGATGCTTCCATAGACGGTACATAAGAGCTTGCTTCAGCTGGCTCTGCAGCTCTACCTCGATCTGTTATTGCCTTTTTGGATATAACGCTTTGAAGGGCGAGGGGTTAGGCACTCTTGCCTCAACCTCTGGAAGATTCACCCATCCCCTTTGATGTATCACCACGACCACGTGATCTAACCATTTTCTGCAACAAACAGTAGCAGGAGTTAGTTCTAGTCAAGTGCAGATAAATAGAAAATTGCAGAATAAAACATGTTGTAGGGTGGGGAATTGCGATCTGCACAATTGCAAGTGTGGTCGCAGGCTGTGTTGTGCGGATCACATATTTTAAAGTACGGCTGCAAGGATGAAAATGCGGACCATACAATTTTGAGTGTGACTACAGAATTGAAGTACGGTTCGCATATTTCTGAATGCAGTCGTACATTAAACTTTCCAAAAGTGCTAACTCCCTGATGATAGAGTGTAACGACTCAGCCGGTAGTTTTATGAATTAATGCCCTGATCCCCTGTTATGAGTTGCCAGGAGGATTTATTTGGAGTTTCGGAGAGTTTTGGGACACTTAGTCCCCTAATTGAGAGTTTAAGTTTTAAAATTTGGACCATAGTAGGAACAGTGTAGAGACTCATCGGAATGGAATTTTATTGGTTCCGTTAGCTCTGTTGGATGATTTCGGGTTTAGGAGCTTGTTTGGATTGTATTTTGGAGGTCTGTAGCTTGATTAGGCTTGAAATGCCGAAAGTTGAATTTTTGAAGTTTTCGATTCGATAGTGAGATTTTTGTATCGTGTTCGGAATGGAATTCTGGAAGTTGGAGTAGCTCCGTAGTGTTGAATATGACGTGTGTACAAAATTTTAGGTCATTCGGACAAGGTTTGATAGACTATTAGATGGAAAGTGTAATTCGAGAGTTTTTAAAGTTCTTAGGCTTGAATCCGATGTTAATTTGATGTTTCAATGTTGTTTTAGGTGTTTTAAGGATTGATATAAGTTTTGATAGTTGAATATGACTTGTTTGTGCTTTCGGTTAAGATCTCGGGGGCCTCGAGATGATTACGGATAGTTGACGGAGAGTTAGGCATTTGGAGTTGGCAGCTGAAGATGTATTTTCTATTATAATCGCACTTGCGGCTAGGGGACCGCATGTGCGGGCTCGCAGAAGTGCCCAGTAAGTCGCAGATGCGGAATTTGTCCATGGGAGCTAGAACCACAGAAGCGGCTGGTTGAGCGCACCTACATTATCGCAGGTGCGGATGTTCGATCGCAGGTGCGGTCCCAGGATTTTATGTGAGACAGTTGTGGTGGTGTAGAATGCAGAAGCGCTACGGCAAAAAGCGGTAGGTGGACCACAGGTGCGAAATCCTTGGTAAGAAAAAGGGGCACAACGAGGGTTTAGTTCAAAAGTTAGAAAAATTGATTGGGAGCTCGGGAGAGGGCGATTTTGGGAGATTTTTGAAGAAAAAATCAGTGGGTAATAATTCCTTATCCCTTTCTAGTTGTATTCCATTAATCCATTGTTAGTTTCATCATTTAATTTTGGATTTGAGATGAAAATTGGGAAATTTTTTAGAGAAACTTCGTAGACCTAAATTCCGAGTTTTGATTGGAAATTTGACATTGGATTTGGATAATTTTGATATGGTTAGACTCGTAAGAGTATGAGGATTCTAAAAATGTAAATTTTACCCGTTTTCGAGACGTGGGCCCGGAGGGAGTTTTGGTCATTTTACCTAATTTCGCGTATTAGCTTAGAATTTATTTGTAAAATCAGTTATTTGAAGTGCTATTTACATTACGCAATTAATTGAATATATTTGGGCCATTTGGAGCTGAGCACTCGTGGCAAGAACGTGATTTCGGGTTGATTTTTAGCCGGTTCGAGGTAAATGGCTTACCTAACCTTGTGTGGGGAACTCCCCTTAGGATTTGGTGTTGTTGATATTTGAAATGCCTTGTAAGTGAGGTGATGAGTGTGTACTTGTGCTAATTGTTGAAAATTCAATTTTCATTAAGTAACTAAAATTGTGTTTCCTTTCCTGGTTATACTATTTGCAATTTAAGCCTACTGTTAGCTTAGGGAAGCATGTCTAATTGACTTAATTGCTTATTTGCTCAACTGCTTTATTTGGATTATGTGCAGCATGCTAGGTTAGAAATACCTATTTTACCTTGGTGTGAAATTTGATTGAATTGAGTATTCTTCGTGTTGCTGTTGCGTATTTACTTTGGGATTACGGGACGGTATCTCGGGAGATCCCCCCTGTATTTTTACTTTGGGACTACGGATTTGTATTCCGGGAGATCCCCCTGCACTTTTACATTGGAACTACGGGACTGCACCCGGTAGATTCCCCTAGTACTAAGTATTTACATTTGGGACGGATCGGGACTCTGGTAGATTCCCGCGCATTATGAGTTGGACTACTTCATGGGATTCCGGGTTTTGGGAGTTGTTCAATTTTTGAGGCCATTTATTGGTATATACCGATGGGAATCTTAAACACTTCTACATTTGTTTATATTTAGTTTTTATTAGGTTTTCTGCGTTTTATTCCTTTTTAACAAATTGTTAGGCTTACCTAGTCATAGAGACTAGGTGCCATCATAACAGTTCACGGAGGACGAACTTGGGTCGTGATACGGAGATTGTCCTTATCTGCAGTCGCACACATTTTTCTGCGGCCGCGATGAAATTTCTACGTTCCGCACAACTTTAAGTGCGATCCGCACAATTTTGCCTCACCAACTGCCCTAATCTATACTTCTGCAGACCGCACAATTCCTTGTGCAACTACAGATTTCAAAATTAAATCAGGCAGAGTCCTTTAGATTTTCGATTTATGCACAAATAGCACATAGTAGTAGCAATTAAACATGATAATAAATCTACCCACTCCCCAAAAAGCAATAAGGAGTTGACATGGATATGAAATTGACAAATGGTCTAAAATAACTAACAAATTGTAAATTAAACTAAGAAAATTGAATATTCCTAGAAGTGATTTGAACATACAAGTAATGAAGCAGTGCTAAGGAATGATCACAGATGCATATTTAGGTGGTAGATGGTTGAACAAATGTGTGCAAAATCTTAGCCCTTTGTGATTTCTCAGAGAATGGAAAGTTCGAATAGTAGCCTTAGGTTTACTATTTATACACAATGGTTCTAGATAAGGAATTAAGAGACGAGTGCGTCCGCAAAATTCCTTGTGTGGTCCACACTCTGTTACCTAGGGGTTCCAATTCCCTTTGATTATCTACGACATGTGGATTTAGCTGTGCGGCCGCATATTTTGGTGCGGACCGCAGATTTCATTGTACAGCCGCACTTTGGTAGTTTCTCTGACAAAAAACTTTAGATAGTTTGCATTTCCATCTCAAGTTGTGCGGTCGTAGTTTCTTTCTACTGTAGTGTTGAAAATTATGTGGTCCGCACAATATATGTTCGGTCTGCACTTTTTCCATACTTAGCCAATTTTTCTGAGCACAATTCCTATAAAGCACACTAATTCTTGCAACACTCTTCAAATCCAGTTAGCACAAAATAAAACCTTTCTAAAGAAGAAGAAAAGAAAAAAGAAAAAAGAAAAAGAAACATGAGATGCCTCCCAAGAAGCCCTTGATTTAACGTCGCGACACGACGCAGATTACAATCACTTGAAATGAATTACTGCCACGACGTGACCATCACCAACCTTTCCCAGATAATTCTTCACCCGTTGACCATTGACTCTAAACACCTCATCATTTTTATTCTTCAAGTCCAATGCACCAAAGGGTGTCACATCCACTACCTCAAATGGGCCACTCCATTTAGACTTTAACATTCTGGGAAACATCCGTAACCGTGAATTGAACAAAAAAACAAGATCACCCTCTTTGAACTTTTTGTTCCAAATGTATTTGTCGTGAAGATATTTCATTTTCTCTTTGTATAAGGATGAACTTTTGTATGCATGGTACTAAAATTCATCCAACTCATTCAATTGTGCCATCCTTAAGTTGGCGACGACATCCCACTCAAGATTCAACTTCTGTAAATCCCACATGGCTTTGTGCTCAAGTTCCACCGGAAGATGATAAGCTTTTCTGAACACCAACCAGTATGGAGACATTCTGATAGGTGTTTTGTAAGCCGTCGTTTAAGCCCGTAGAGCATTATCAAGTTTCTTGGACCAATCCGTCCGGTTAGCATTTACTATTTTGGACAAAATACTCTTTATCTCCTGGTTGGAAACTTCCACTTGACTATTTGCTTGTGGATGATAGGGAGTCGTGACTTCATAATGTACACCATACTTGGTGAGTAAGCCGTCGAACTCTTTGTTGCAAAAATGAGACCCTCATCACTAATGATAGCCCTTGGAGTACCAAACCTTTTGAAAATATTCTTCTTAAAAAACGCCACCACATTTCTTGCTTCATTGTTGGGTGAAGCAATGGCCTCAACCCATTTGGACACATAATCAACCACGATCATGATGTAGGTGTTTCCACAAGAACTCACAAAAGGACCCATGAAGTCAATACCCCACACATGGAAAATATCAATCTCCAAAATGGTGGTGAGGGTCATTTAATTTTTCTTTGAGATCCCAATAGCCCTTTGACATTCATCACAACGCTTGACTAGATCACTTGAATCCTTGTAAAGAGTGGTCCAATAGAATCTGCAACTTAGCACTTTGGCCGTCGTTCTTGTTCCACTATGATGACCACCAAACGATGAAGAATGACAAGCCCCAAGAATTTCACATTTTCCTCCTCCGGTACACATCTTCTAATCACTCCATCCGTACAAATCTGGAAAAGGTACGGTTTATTCCTATAATAGTCTTGACAATCCTGTTTGAGCTTCTTCCTTTGGTTTGAAGAGAAATCATCCGGGATGATACCACTTACAAGAAAATTTACTTGATCGCGAACTATTGTACCTCTTTTATTGACATAGCCAAGAGTTGCTCATCGAGAAAGCAGTCATTGATTTCAAGGCCATCATGCGGCATCACCTCCTCCTCCAAACGAGACAAGTTGTCCGCCACTTGGTTTTCACTTCCTTTTGGATCTGGAATGTCTATATCAAACTCCTGCAACAAAAGCACTGATCTCATCAACCGGGCTTTTGAATCTTTCTTGCTCATAAGATAACGAAGTGCCGCATGATCCGTATGAACAATCACTTTTGCATCCATCTAGTACGGGCAAAACTTATCAATAGAAAACACAATGGCAAGGAGCTCTTTCTTCGTAACGGTGTAGTTGACTTGGGAACTATTCATGGTCTTACTTACATAATAGATCAAATGAAAAATTTTGTTGATGCATTGCCCCAAACAGCCACTACCGAAACATTACTTGCATCGCACATGAGATCAAAAGAAACACTCTAATTTGGAGTGGTGATAATGGTAGTAGTAGTCAACTTGAACTTTAAAAATTCAAAGCTCTCATGCAATCATCATTGAAGTGGAACTTAGCATCTTTCTCCAAAAACTTGCACAACGGGTTCACCATTTTAGAGAAATCCTTGATTAAATGCCGGTAAAATCCCGCGTGGCCTAAGAAACTCCATACGTCTTTCACCAAAGTTGGAGGTGGAAGTTTCGAAATCACCTAAATCTTTTCCTTGTGAACTTCAATCCCATTCTATGCGATCTTGTGGCCAAGGACAATGCCTTCCTCGACCATGAAATGACATTTCTCCTAATTGAGCAACAAGTTTGTTTCTTCACATCCTAACAACACTTTATCCAAGTTTGTGAGACAATTATCAAAAGAATTCCCGACCACTAAGAAGTAATCCATGAAGACTTAATGGTAATCCTCCACCATGTCCGTGAAGATCGTCATCATACAACTTTGAAAAGTCGTTGGTGCATTGCACAACCCAAATGGCATCCGCTTGAAGGTGAAAGTACCATAAGGACATGTAAAGGTAGCTTTCTCTTGATCCTCCATAGCAATAAGAATTTGGTTGTAGCCGGAATACCCATAAAGGAAACAATAAAAAGCACGGTCGGCCAATCTATCAAGAAATTGATCTAGGAAGGGAAATGGAAAATGGTTCTTCCTTGTGACTTTGTTGAGCTTATGATAGTCCATACACACTCTCCACCCAGTCACCATTCTTTTAGGAATCAACTCATTCTTATCATTGGTGATCGTCTTCATCCCCCTTTCTTTGGGACATATTGAACCGGAGAAGTCCATGAACTATCGGAAATGGGGTAGACAACCTCGTCATCCAAGCACTTGATGAACTCCTTTTTTACAACCTCTTGCATGGATTCATTGATCTCATTTGATGTTCAATAGACGATTTTGCACCTTCCTCCAAGTTAATATTGTGCATGCAAAATGCAAGGATTATCCCCCAAATATCCACCAATGTCCATCCAATAGCCTCCTGCCACTTTTGTAGCACCGCTAATGTAGATTCTACCTGCACGTTAGTCAAATAAGAGGAAAGAGTAACTAATAAAGTAGAAAAGGGACCAAAATATTCAGACCGAAGATGTGGAGGCAATGGCTATAACTCCAAGATAGGAGGCTTTTCAATTGAAAGTTATGTAGCAGGAGTTTTCCTATTTTCAAGATCCAAGGACAATTTGTAGGGCTCATAAGTGTACGACCCTATCGAAAAGATTTCACATATTCCATGAAGCCCTCCATCTCTTCATCATCAAAGTTGATCAAGATGGCCTCCAATGAATCATGAACATTCATCAAAACACTTATTTCATCAACAACCACATCGGTCACCAAGTCCACGAAAGAGCACTCCTCATTGCTATTGGGTTGCCACATAGAATTACACTCATGGAAAACCACTTTTTCATCAACAAGACAGAAGGTAAGTTCTCCGGCTTCAAAATCAACTAAAGCCTTCCCCGTAGCAAGGAAAGGTCTCCTAAGAATAATCGGTACCTCATAGTCAACCTCACAATCAAGAATGACAAAATCCACTGGAAGAATGAATTTATCAACACGAACCAATACATCCTCAATTACTATCAATGGTCTCTTCATCGTACGATCAACATTTGTAATCTCATAGACGTGGGTCTTGGTTGCCCCCAAAGTCTTGAAAACCAAATAGGGTATCAAATTGATACTTTCCCCAAGATCACAAAGAGCTTTAGCAAACTTGGTACTTCCAATGGTACAAGGGATTGTGAAAGCACCGGGATCTTCCAATTTGGAAGCCATTGAATGCACCATTGCACTCACTTGATGAGTCATTTTTATAGTTTCACAATTCATCGATCACTTCTTTTCACCAAATCCTTCATAAACTTTGCATAACTGGGCATTTGCTCTAAATCTTCAACCAATGGCACATTGATCGATAGACGCTTCATCATGTCAATGAACTTTTTGAATTTGTTCTCACCATTTTGCTTGGCAAGCCTTTGAGGATATGTAGGAAGAGGCCTAGGCACTGGTGCCTTAGCCTTTTTCACTACTGGTTCTGATATGTCAACAATGTAATCCCTAGACAGGTTCAGTTCCTCTTGAGCTTCTTCCACATTGTCATCAATATCAATTCGTACTTCAACATTTGCTTGCACCACATTGTTTGGGGTCTCATCTTCTTGTACCACTTAATCATCGTCCATAAGTTTCCTTAGACTTGAGGAGGGTGCATTCCCATATTTTCCACTTCTTGTAATAACAGCCATGGCATATCCCGTGTTATTCCCACCCTTTGGGCTCATTACCGTGTCACTTGGTAGTTTCCCCTAGCACGAGCATTTAAAGCTTGAGAGATTTGCCCCATTTGAACTTCCAAGTTGCAAATTGATGTATTGTGTGAGGCTAATTGGGCATCGGAGTCGACATTTTTCTCCATCATTTGTTTAAATATATTCTCAATTCGTCCCATCTTATTGTTGGAAGAAATTAGACCATGCGAAGTATAAGGAGGTGGATTGCTCGGTTGTTGATACTTCGGGGGCCTTTGAAACCCCCACCCCTGATTGCCTTGATTATTGTTCCATCCCCCTTGATTATTACCTCCCCAATATCCTTGGTTGTTGCCACTCCAATTGCCTTGGTTATTTCCACCATTCCAATTTCCTTGATTGTTGTTATTATTCCAATTCCCTTGATTACCTTGAGATCGCCATTGTTGTTGATTCGTACCTTGAGAGTTGTTTCTTTTTTTTTTCTTTCCTTG
This sequence comes from Nicotiana glauca, assembly GCA_026770625.1. NCBI lineage: Eukaryota > Viridiplantae > Streptophyta > Magnoliopsida > Solanales > Solanaceae > Nicotiana > Nicotiana glauca. Next base: position 121,660 of record MU713443.1, on the reverse strand, counting down.
AAAGTTATTCACGAATTGAACTTCGTCTTCTTGCTCATTATAAGATTCATCTTGATCAAACCCACTATCTTTTTGCACATAATTCTCCATACAGTTTTGCACTTATGGGCCCTTGGGCCTTCTATTGTTCACCATCATACTAACTCCCTCCGTGGCATTGACTTGCTTAGGACTTTGCACTTGTTGAAGTTGAGCCTTGGCTAATTGATTCATTATAGTGGTCAACTCGGCAATGGCTTGCCCATGATCATGCAATTCTTTATGTAGGTGAATCATGTTTGTATCACCTTGAGGAGCATTTGCCCTACTTTGCCATGCCGATGAAGTATCCGCCATTTTATCTAAAATCTCACAAGCTTCTGCATACGGCATTGTCATGAAATTTCCACCGGCAAGTTTATTGACCATTCACTGATTGGTAGTATTGATCCCCCGATAGAAAGTTTGTTGAATTATAGCCTCCATTATATCATTATTGGGGAACTCTTTGACCATTGTTCGGTACATCTCCCATATTTCATGAAACGGCTCATTGGGCTCTTGTTTGAATGCTAGAATCTCTGTCTTTAAGAGTAGTCATATGCCCGGGAGAAAAGAACTTGAAAATAAATTTCTCCGCCAATTCATCCCATGTATGGATGGAATGGGTTGACAATCTCTCTAACCAATCCAAGGCTTTCCCCTATAAAAAGAAAGGAAATAGTCTCTACCTTAAAACATCCTCGGAGACATTTGTCTGTTTACTCCCCTAACAAGTGTCCACAAACCCCTTCAAGTTTTTGTATGCATTTTGACTCGGATCTCCACTGAAGATTCCCCATTGCTCTAGCAATGTGAGCATTACATTCGTGATATGAAAGTTTCCCGCCCTAATACGGGGTGGGACTATGGCACTTGCATACCCTTCATTCGGAAACACCCGGTGTGGAGCTGCTCTTAGTGGAGGTGGGGGTGGAACTTAGATGTTGTCTTGAGGCGGTCGGCCTCTTCTATTTGCTTGAGGTTCAAGAGGAACCTCTTCAACTTGGTCATCTTCCACATCCACATCCCCCAAAGACATGTTTCTGCGTTGATAATTGTTGGGGGCTATTGTTGCACCTGCAATCGATTCATAAAAATTAGTAACACGGAAGGAAAAGAAGACAATTTCACATAAAACCAAATATATAGCTAAATCCATTGTTATCTCCCCGACAATGGCGCCAAAAATTGATCTCATCCAAGTCACACCTCAATTCAAGGTTATGAAACGGTCGATTGCAATAGTAATACCCGACAAGGAGTCGGGGTCAAATTCTACAAGTAGCTATACATGGGATTTAAGAGTATATATTGCAATGTAAGAGTATGAACTATCTTAAATTAGCCTCCTACAAAGTTGAGTTGTTTCTAGGTCTAAGTTAAACTAAGATTACAACTAAGAATTGAAACTAGGAAATTGTTTTTGTCGTTGTTATTCAAATGATGAAAAAAGCCTAGGGCTATGACCTTCACCTAGGTGTTTGCCTAATGGGTTGTAAACTTTAAATCTTGTTTTATTGGTTAAGGTGTATTATAGCCATCAACATTAGAGTACCCACTTAATACCTCTTGGTTACAGAGTGTGTTGGACCAAGTAAAGCTGTAGTTTTAAAGACTAACAAAAGAACTCAGACATGGACCAGGTCCATCTTGCGAAGCACAGTCATGATCAACCCAAATATGTGAGACGCACATGAAGGAGATAAATCTAATTTATCAGAAGTAATATCTCCTGATCTGATAAAAAAGGTTGCATATTGGATAAGGATAGAAAGGCTCCTTACATGAAGAGAACTCAGTTTTGAAAGAGGATAGTGTTAGAGTATGAGATCAACAAGAACTCTTCTACCATAGAAGAGTAGTGTTTGTATCCCAATAAATCTCTACTTACTAACTTATTAAATATTAGTGTTGTTCTCTTTTACAGGCAATGCGCATAAGCAGAAGTTAAACGTGAATTGAGAGCAAAATAGCAAGGCAATTTTGCAAGCAATGTATGTGTGATTCAAGCGTGCAATCCTGAAGCTACTTGAAACAGATAGAAGAACCAGTTCCAAGTATCTATCTTTTATTCTAGTTCAATTGTAGTAAGTGATTTTACATTGTACCTTTCAACTTTTATAGAAGCAATTGTATTAGGTACTTAGAGTTTTCAAGTTAGAGTTAACTTGAAGTTGTCGCAACAGTTGAGGTTGTGTGCCACAACGGGATTAGAGTTAATCTTAGGTTTAAAAAAGAGTTTTTGTAAATGCAGTTTTGGCTCAGTGATTTTAGTGGAAGTATGGGAAAATCCTACTTAGTAGTAGGCCGTGGTCTTTTCACTTTTTGAGCTAGGTATTTTCCATGTAAAAATATCTGTGTTCTTTATTTTCTTTACTTATTATTACGCAAACAGTAGTAGTTGAAACACATAGGAGAACCAGGTCCTTCTATAATCAAGTTAAGCAAAAATTGGGTACCAGAAAAATCACCCCCCCCCCCGCCTCTCTTGTGTGGTATTGAAGTATAAAACATCAATTGGTATCAGAGCAGGTTATCCTTGAAGATATTAACAACTAGGAAAAGATCAAGATGAGTGCACCACCTGAAAACTGGGAAGGGCAATCTACTGGTAGGCCCCCACTCTTTAATGGTCAGTACTATTCTTGGTGGAAGAAGGATGAGAGACCACATCATAGGAGAAGACTATGAACTCTGGGACATAGTTACTGATGGTCCCATGGCTACTACAAAGAAAAATGTTGAAGGAGTGGACGTGCCTAAGACAAGAGCTAACTGCACTGCTGAAGATTTGAAGAAATGGGAAAAGAATGCCAAGGCCAACAAATGGCTTGTGTGTGGACTAGGTCCAGACGAGTAAAGTAGAATTCAAAGTTGTATCACTACTAATCAAGTAAAGATATCAAGAGGAACACTGCTATATTCTCAATATGCGAATTTCACTATGAAGGAAGGAGAAACTATCCAGGAGATGTACACAAGGTTCACAACACTAACAAATGAACTTAAATCTCTTGGGAGAATTATCCTTGAATAAGACAAGGTCGAGAAAATCTTGACAAGGGTCTTACCAGTAACTTGGAAAAGCAAAATCACTGCTATTCAAGAATCAAAGAACATTGCTATTCTCAAGTTGGATGAACTGATCGTAAATATCACTGCCTATGAACTTAGAAGGCAAATCATGAAAATGGATGCACCCAAGAAGGAAAGGAGTTCGGCTCTCAGAATAGCTGAAGGTGCGGATCTAGAGGATGATGAAATAGCCATGATCACAAGGAATTTCAAAAAATAACTGATGAGAGGAAAATGTTCTTCAAGAGGTACAACCTTCAACAAACCAAGGGATCCTGAGAAACAGACCAATGGGGGCTGCTACAAATGTGGCAAGACTGACCACATGATCAAGAATTATCCTCAGTGGGAAATTGAATGGAAGAAGGAAAGGGCTGAATAAAGAAACAGGAAGAAAAAACAGGTTTAACCCAAAAGGAATAAAGGATCAACAAAGGCTATGGTTGCGACCACTGGAGAAATGTCAAATGAGGATTCAGAAGATGAAGCTGGAGATAAACAAGCACCTATGGCCATCGGAGAATCAGATGATGAACAAGAGGTAAGTGTGATTCATCTCAAAGACAACATTAAATTTTTGTCTAAAGAAAGGTTATCTGAATTATTGCTAGACTTTATCGATGAATTTGAGGTAATAAACAATGAGAAGGAACAACTGTCTAGAGAGTGTGTGATCTTAAAATCCAAGTGTAAATATCTAGAATCTAGTGCTAATGAGAGTGACAGTAAAAATGCTGAGTTGAAGAACCATGTTCTTGAACTTGACAACAGCGTCTTAGAACTTAGGTCTAAAAATCTAAAACTAAAATTAGGAACAGGTAAGAAAAAAACTGATCACACATACATCACCTTGGACGAAAATCTAGGAAAAAAGAAAAATGAGTTGTACAAGAAAGATGAACAAATAAGAGTCTTAAAAGAAGACCTAGTAAGGTAAAGCATGAACTAGACAGAACTTGTAAATGGAATAAAGCCTATCCTGGCTACAAGAACACCACAGTAGCAACAAGAGAGTACTTGGCTATGATACCCAAGCACCTAAGTGGGATCCCAAAAGCAAGTACATCACTCTTCCTGAAAACAAAATTTGCACACACTGTAGCAAGACTGGTCATTACAAAAGTGAATGTAATGCAAAAGAAAAGGCTAGTCAAAAGAACAAAACCTTTGTTCAAGAGAAAAATAGGCTGCCTTGATGGGCAAAAAGGAACTTAATTTACCCCTCTGCCTATAGATAGGGACCCAAACTAGTTTGGTTTCCTGAGACTAACCCCTGATTTCCTTTTGCAGGTCCAAGTGAAGGGAAGTAGCCAAAAATGGTACATGGATAGTGGCTGCTCAAAACATATGATTAGAAGCAAGAACCAGTTCCTTTCATTTGATGACTTAAAAAGAGGTAATGTCTCCTTTGGAAATAGGAAGAAAGGTGAGATTATTGGGGTTGGAAAGGTAGGTAAGACAGACTCACATTCCATTGAGAATGTATAACTGATAGATGGCTTGAAATATAGCCTAATCAGTGTATCACAACTGTGTGACAGAGGTAACCTTGTAGCATTTACCTCTACCAAATGCTTTGTGATTAATCTTACCACTGACAAGATTATTTTGTAGGGAAAAAGATTTAACAATATTTATATTCTAGATTTGTCCACTTTGTTAGAAAATGAACTCACTAGCTTGAGTGTGTTGGACAATTATCCCCTCCTGTGGCACAAAAGACTTGGTCATGCAAGTTTGAATCAACTCAACAAATTAGACTCCAAGGACCTGGTGATAGGGTTACCTAACATCAAGTTCAAGGAAGAAAAAGTTTGTGAGGATTATGCAAGAGGGAAGCAGGTAAGATCATCTTTTAAAAGCAAGAAAATAGTAATCACAACCAGGACAATAGAACCGGTTCATATGGATCTCTGTGGTCGAATGAGAACATTGAGCAGAGGTGGTAAGAAATATGTGATGGTACTTATTGATGATTATTCCAGGTTTACCTGGGTACTGTTTTTAATATCTAAGGATGAAGCATTTTACATGTTTACTGCTTTTGTTAGAAAAACTCAGAAACAACTAGGTAATCAACTTTCATCAATCAGGTCTGATCATGGAACTGAATTTGAAAATACTAAGTTTGCTGAATTTTGTGAAGAGCATGGCATAGATCATAATTTTTCTGCCCCTAGGACTTCTCAACAAAATGGAGTAGTTGAAAAAAAAGAATAGGACTCTTGAAGATATGGCTAGGACTATGCTTCTTTCTAGTAAACTGGCCTATAGCTTCTGGGCAGAGGCTGTAAATACTGCATGTTACATCATTAATAGATACATAACTAGACCTCTTGTAGAGAAGACTCCCTATGAGTTACTTAAAGGGAGAAAACCAAATATATCCCATCTTAGGGCATTTGGATGCAAGTGATTTGTGCATAATAATGGAAAGGACTCCCTAGGTAAGTTTGATCCCAGAAGTGATGAGGGAGTATTCTTGGGATATTCTTCACATAGAAAAGCTTATAAAGTGTACAACAAAAGAACTTTGTGTGTAGAAGAAAGTGTACATTTAAATTTTGATGAAACTAACATTCTTTCTGAGAGGCAGGCACATGAAGATGAAACTATTGGGCTGGTAAAAGAATTGAGTGAAGTCTCAGCTCAAGTTAAAGATGCACCAAAAGAAGGAACATGTTCTTCCATCCAAAGCAACCTTGAAGGGGGAACTGAACAAAGAAGAACTGAAACCAATCCCCTAAAGGAACCTATTCATGACCATGTTCCTCAGCAACAGAATATGGGAGAAACATCAAGCAGAAATCAGTTGGTTGTGAAACCTCACAAGTATCAAAGTTCTCATCCCATTGAGAACATAATCACCAATCCAACATATGGAGTTAAAACTAGATCACAATTAAAGAATCTGTGTGCTTTTGATGCTTTTCTATCTCTTATTGAACTAAAAATGTTGCTGAGGCTTTGCAGGATACAGATTGGGTAAATGAAATGCAAGATGAACTCAATCAATTTGAGAGAAGTCAAGTTTGGCATCTGGTTCCAAGACCCAAGGACAGATCAGTAATTGGCACTAAATGGGTCTTCAAAAACAAGCTTGATGGAGATGGAACAGTTAGAAGAAACAAGGCAAGACTGGTGGTCCAAGGTTATAGCCAAGAAGTGGGCATTGATTATGATGAGACATTTGCTCCAGTTGCAAGACTGGAGGCAATAAGACTCCTCATAGCCTTTGTAGTACACATAGAATTCACTCTTCATCAGATGGATGTCAAAAGTGCCTTCCTGAATGGTTACCTACAAGAAGAAGGTTGGTCAAACAACCTCCAGGGTTTGAGAGCAAGGAGTGTCCGGAACATGTGTACAAATTGGACAAGGCTCTCTATGGACTCAAACAGGATCCTAGAGCATGGTATGAACGACTGTCCAAATTCCTGCTAGAACATGGCTACAAAAGTGGTAAAATTGACTGCACTCTATTCCTGAGGGAAAAATGTATGGATCTTCTTGTAGTCCAAATATATGTTGATCACATAATTTTTGGGGCAACCACTGACAAACTGAGTAAGGATTTTGTCAAATTAATGAGGAGTGAGTTTGAAATGAGTATGATGGGTGAGCTTAACTTTTTCTTAGACTTACAGATCAAACATAACCCAAATGGAACCATGATCCATTAGCAAAAATATGCAAAAGATTTGATTAAAAAGTTTAAAATGGATGAATAAAAAAAAAATAGACACACCTACTGCAACAATTACTAAATTAGACATAGATGAACCTGGTTCATCCATTGATCAGAAGTTGTGCAGGGGTATGATTGGTTCACATTTGTATCTTACTGCTAGCAAAACTAACATAGTTTTCGCTGTATGGCTTTGTGCTCATTTTCAAGCAAATCCTAAGGAATCTCACTTGACTACTATCAAGAGGATACTGAGATATTTGAAAGGCACTACTGATCTTTGTCTTTGGTACCCTAAAGGTAGAAATTTCAATCTAGTAGGGTATGCTGATGCAAACTATGCAGGTTTCCTTGTGTATAGGAAGAGCACCTCAGGTATGGCTCATTTTCTTGGTTCATGTCTTGTATCATGGGCCACTAAAAAGTAAAATTTAGTGGCCCTATCCACTACTGAGGCTGAATATGTTGTTGTTGGCTCTTGTTGTGCTCAATTTATGTGGATCAAATAGCAGCTAATAGATTTTGGCATTGAAGTTGGTTGCATTCCTATCTTCTATGATAACACTAGTGCTATAAGTATGACAAAGAACCCAGCTCATCATAAGTGGACTAAGCACATAGATGTTATACATCACTTCTTAAGAGATAACTATGAGAAAGGATTGATTACCATAGAGTTATATGCTACTAACAAGTAAATGGTTGATATCTTTACTAAAGCACTGAGTAGAGAAAGCTTTGAAAGGAACAAGTTGGAATTAGGGATGATTAAGATCACCTAATAGGAACAGCTCAGAATGCACAATGAAAAAAAAATTGGTTAGGAAATTTGAACTTGTGTAAATATCTAGATTAATTTTTACTCATCTTCATACTGTAAATAGTATACTCCTGTGACGTGTTAATATGACTCATTGATCTCTAACAAAGTTTTCTCTGTTGTGGTAAATTGAGGCATGGTCAAGAGAATTCTAAATGAAGAACCTGGTTCATCAGTATTGGTTCATCTGACTACCAAGGTATGTTCTCTATACTCTGCACAATTAGAAATATAAATATTTAAATCATGAGTAGAAGTCCTACAATTGTCCAACACCTTAGCAAATTCTATCCATTTGTTTTTGAACCAGTTCCGTCCTCATTAGAATTCTAACCACAAAAATTACCTAAAATCTAAGGAAGCTTAACCGCTCACTCGGCCTGCAATTTCAGGTCGATTAGACCTCTAATTGATTGCTAAAGCTATCGTTATCCATTAAATGAGTATTTCTCTTTAAATACTCATTATTACTTCCTGCCATTCTCATAATTCAAAACAGTAAAAAATTCTCTTCACTCTTAATTGCTTCTTCTCCAAAGGTTTAACTCACCAATTCTCTCCAGCAATAAGCTACAATGTCGAAACCATAAGACAGCCCTTGAACCCCTCCACAGCCTACTCCCTCTGATTCATCTTACCCTTCTTCACCTAGCACAACTCCCCAACCAAGGCGAAGGAGAGTAAAAATGCTTGTTCGAAAAAACTGTGGCTTCTGGTGCTCTTTCAAAGAAATTGAATGAAAAATTAAAGGCAAGCCAGGTCTAAGATTCTGATTCTAACTCTGAGTCTGATTCTTTCAAATTCGCTAGTGAGGGGGAAGGACCTGGGTCTTCTAACACTGATAAGGCTCAAAAATCCCCTTCTAAGGTAAGTTCTTCTTTGCCCAAAAATTTAGAAAATAGGTTTATGTTGGCTGGACCTATTAGGGATGTGGAACTACCTGGGTTAGGAAGGATTGTAGGTAAAAAAATCTGAAAAAGAAAAAGAGAGAGAGGGTGAATGTGTTACTGTGAGGGGAAAAGGGAAAGGAGTGGTTGATCATTCACCCACTGCTGGAGTATATGTACTGCTATTTATGGGGTTGTACGAGAAAATATTGAAGAAAGTGGCAAGAAGTCAGGGGGAAGCGGTTCGGGGGAGGCTGCTGAGGGGCTAGTTAATCTAAGCCCACAGGGAGATGAACCTGGTTCATCAGTTGAAGAGACCCTAGCAGACCTTCTGAAAAATGTAGGTGCAAGTTACAATCCAAAGAAAAGGAGAACACCCATACCAAAACCCTCCAGTGCTGCTAAACCTTCCAAGAAACGAAAAGCTCCCTCCCCAACAACTACTGAAACTTTCTTGCCAAAGGGAAGAGCAACAAGAAGAAGGGTGCAACAATGTGAGAGAGAATTACAACAAGCTTTGGCTGAAAGAAAGAAGAAAATGATGGAGAAAGGAAAAATAAGGTTGCAGAATCCTCAGAAGCTGTTGATATTGAGGAGATAGAACAAGTCCATCGGGAGAAAGTTACAACAGTAGAGGTTCAGACCCCCAAGCCCAAAAAGACCAAGATTTCTTCCAAGAAGTCTTCCTCTGTGTCTGAGGCTGATGAACCTTCATTAGCCAAGAGGACAAGGTCTGCAGTAAAAAGTAAACAAGATAGAGTTTCTGAAGATGAGGAGTGGAGTGGTGAAGAAGAAAATGAGTCTGATGTGAACAAGACAAGCTTTCCAAGTTTGGCAAAAGGAAAATTTTAAAGGGTAGATTGCTGAAAGATTTCGTGGAACGAGGAATGGTCCATTTGGTTGACACCTTAGCTGCTCAGGGCTGGAAGGACATGGTCCTTTAGATGGATGGGAGATTGGCCACAAATGAAATTATTGAATTCATGGCAAATGTTGAAGTCAAAGATGGCCGAGTTATAAGCAAAGTCAAAGGAATTCAAGTGACATTTGATGCTGAAAAACTGGGAGAGATTCTAGACATCTCTGCTGAGGGATATGATGATTACACCAGACAAAGATGGCCAAGTCTGGATTCTCTTCCATCTGCCCTTGCAATCACCAGAAGATTTTGTGATGTTGATAAAGTGAATGAGGCCAAGTTTGTGCATAAGAGTGAAATGAAGCCACAGCATAAAGTCATTTTTGAGTTTGTCAATAAGTGCCTATTATCTAGGAAATAAAGAAGGCATATTGCAAATTATATGGACTTAGTTCTGATGGAGTGCCTTGAAAGTGGGAGGCAAATTAACTGGCCTGCATTCATCATCAAGTTACCAGATAGGGTTATCAATGGATCCAAGGCTCATGCTACCCCCTATAGCTTTATTCTGACTACAGTTCTAGACATGTGCAATGTGCCTTTGAATAAATGAAAAATGGCCACAAGCAAGGATTACTTTGGCATTAACACTCTGCTTGCTTGTAACTGCTCAGTCAATGACAACCCAAATGAACCTGGTTCATCCAAGAAGACATCTATCAATAGTAAAGTCAGGGCTCTTGTTCAAGAAAGCGAAGCCAAGGATGCTGAGATAGCTAGGCTAAAGGCTCGTGTGGCAGAGGTGGAATGTGAGAGGGATGCTCTCAAAACTGAGCTTACCAAGGAAAAGGAGAAGAATGATGGAATTCTTCACAATATGTAGAATCTTCTCCAAGCCCAAAACCAACCCTCTGGTACCCACTCAATACCTCTTGGTTAGAGAGTGTGTTGGCCCAAGTAAAGCTGTAGTTTTAAAGACTAACAAATGAACTCAGACATGGATCAGGTCCATCTTGTGAAGCATAGTCATGATCAACCCAAACATGTGAGACGCACGTGAAGGAGATAAATCTAACTTATCATAAGTAATATCTCCTGATCTGATCGAAAAGGTTGCATATTAGATAAAGAGAGAAAGACTCCTTACACGAAGAGAACTCAGTTTTGAAATAGGATAGTGTTAGAGTATGAGATCAATAAGAACTCTTCTACCATAGAAGAGTAGTGTCTGTATCCCAGTGAATCTCTAATTACTAACCTATTAAATATTAGTGTTGTTCTCTTTTACAGGCAATGCACATAAGTAGAAGTTAAACGTGAATTGAGAGCAAAATAGCTAGGCAATTTTGAAAGCAATTTATGTGTGATTCAAGCGTGCAATTCTGAAGCTACTTGAACCAGATAGAAGAACTAGTTCCAAGTGTCTATCTTTTATTCTAGTTCAATTGTAATAGGTGATTTTACATTGTACCTTTAAGCTTTTATAGAAGAAACTGTATTAGGTACTTAGAGTGTTCAAGTTAGAGTTAGCTTGAAGTTGTCGCAACAGTTGATATTGTGTGCCACAACGGGATTAGAGTTAATCCTAGGTTTACAAAAGAGTTTTTGTAATGTAGTTTTGGCTTAGTGATTTCAGTGGAAGTTTGGGAATCCTACTGAGTAGTAGGTCGTGGTTTTTTTTTTACCTTTTGAGCCAGGTGTTTTCCACGTAAAAATCTTTGTGTTCTTTTTTTTCTTTAGTTATTATTCCGCAAAAAGTAGTAGTTGGAACACATAGAAGAACTAGGTCCTTCTATAATCAAGTTAAGTGAAAATTAGGTACCACATAAATCTCTCCCCCCTCCCCCCCAACCTTTTGTGTGGTATTGAAGTATAAAACATCAGAGTGATCTTGCCCAATTTGGCTTTCTAAAGTCCAAATGGGTATTGAACAAAATGGTTGATACAAAGCTCAAGTTAGGTTTTACTATCTCTAGGCTCAACCTTTTAATTGAGACTATCAATCTCTTGATTTACCTAATTTCTTGTTAGCTAAGTTCTCCTAGACTAAGTCTCTCTTTTTCAAGTTGAGACCTAATCAAATAGGTATGAACTAATGTTTGCAACTATTAATTTTATAATTAAAAGTAAGAACAGGGCTAAATAATAAACACCCAACATAAACAAGAAATAAATCAAACACCCATTAAGATTACACTCTAGGGTTGGGTCACAATCCTAGTGAAAATCTAGCTACTCATGCTTAAGATAGAAGAAATAATAATTAAACCCATATTGATAACTAAAAATGATAAAATCAATATTCAAAAATTTCAAAATAGCAAAAACTACTAAAGAGAGTAAAGAAAACCGTCTACTGTAGTTGCTGATGTCAAAAACTTTACCTAAAAAGTGAAACTCTTCTATTTATAAAGGGCAAGAATTTTCGGACAAAAATGCCCTTTCGGAGGTTCAGCGGCCACACAATTCCATGTGCAGTCTGCAGTTTGGTTCAGCCTGACAAGATTGGAAACTTGAGACTGCATAATTCTGAACTGCTGTCACACTTCTCTCTTTCTGCGGTCCACACATTTCTAAGTGCGACCGCACATTGCTCTTCTACGGACCGCACAAATGTGACTGCGGACACGTAGTTGTTCTTATTCGGACACACAATAATTGTGATGTGCGCACTTCTATTGAACTTGAGATGTAGGTTCTTTGAAGTTTTTCTCTTGCGCAATTTCTACGGCCGCACATGTCATGTGCGAACCGCAGTTTGCACTTGTATCTGATAGTAGTTTCTTCACAATATGCGACCGCAAGTGATAATCTGTGGGCTGCACTCCTGAGTGCTTTTTTTGTCCTTGAGTTCAGATCACTCCTACTTGAGTTGAATTTCACCTTGGGGGCTCATTTTCCAATATTCCTGCAATGAAGCATATTTCATCAGTTTTCAGGAACACAATTAAATGCTTTTAGACTAAAACGATACCTAAAAGGTGCCAATAAGTAGTCAAAATCCCCATTTATAACTACTACTATGAGCATACTTCTCCTAACATAGGCAATGATCGTAGAAGGATAACTAACCTTGAATATATAATTGGTGGAAAGGATAACTAATCTTAAAAACAAAACATTAATACGATAGAATTTGCACCAGAGTCAGTTGTTTCGTGGTTTAAAATGACTTGTTTATTTACAAGTTTTCTTGGTATAGATCCAAGAGGTAGTTTCAAGTATCTTGGATTTATAATACAAGGTAACGGGGATATTGATGAGGAAGTCACGCATCATATCGGAGTAGGATAGATGAAGTGGAGGCTCGCTTCTGTTGTCTTGTCTGATAAGAATGTGCCGCTGAGACTTAAAGGTAAGTTATACAAGGTTGTAGTTATATTGACTATGTTGTATGGAGCAGAGTGTTGTCCAGTTAAGAATTCTCATACCCAGAAGCTAAAAGTACCTGAGATGAGGATGTTGAGGTGTATGTGTGGGCATACCCGGTTGGATAAGACTATGAATGAAGTTGTTCGAGAAAAGGTGGGAGTGGCCCCTGTTGAGGATAAAATGAGGGAGGCAAGATTGCGATAGTTTGGGCATGTTAAGAGGAGAAGTATAGAAGCCCTAGTTAGAAGTGCGAGTAGTTAGCCTCGGTGGGCAGCAAAAGGGGTAGAGGTAGGCCTAAGAAGTTTTGGGGAGAGGTTATTAGGCAGGACATGGTGCAGCTGGAGCTGACTGAGGAGATGGTCCTAGGCGAGAGGGTATGGAGGTCAACGATTAGATTAGGGTATAAGGTTCGTACGTAGTCATGCGTTTATTTTTGTCTTACTTAGTTCGTTAGTATTACTGTTAGTATAATATCTTTTATTTATAGATAGCTATTACTACCTAGAGTTTGATTGCATTCTTGGATTCAATCTTATTTCATCTTGCTGTTATTCCTAATTGTTGCATTTACCTTTTCTTTTTTATTGATTCTCTAGCATAGGATCTATTAGAAACAACGTCTCTACCCTTCCAGGGTTAGGGGTAAGGTTGTGTACATCTTACTCTCCCCAGACCCCACTTGTGGGAAACTACTAGGTTTGTTGTTGTTGTTGTTGCTGCAATTTTACATATTACAATTATCCTAACATTGAAGATCATGTATTGGTGAGTAGACTAAAGAATTATGTTTGACATTAATGGTAGTCCCTCTAGTAAAATAGTTATGTCAAATATTCAGCATTAACAAGCACTTAATTAATGTGTTGTATCAATCCATGTATAGCAACATAAATTATTTTCCTTGAACCATCATTAATCAAACCCAGTTTGACCTTCTCTAACCCTAATGAGAAACCATCCATCTACTTTGATGCGCAAACGACAACTTCTATGACGTACAACCAACATGCTTAGTTTTAATTCTAATGTGTCGTCTTATGCATGGCATTAAATATACAGACAAACAACACTTTGACAACATGCACATCATCTATAACTACTCAACTTTGTTTCCACTTTGTCGTCTTATTCGTGGCATTTAATGAACGAAAAAATAGTTTTTCTTCATGCACTTCATGCAGAATACTGTAATAAGACCCTAAATATTAACCCGGATTTATCTCATTTCTATACCTTGATAAACAGGTACAACTCCTCAAATGGATGATAGTTACATTGCCCCATATTATTTGTTCTATCTATATCTTCAATTGTCTAGAACTATTCCATTTCTTCCCCAAGAAGCTAGGGGGATAGTGGCATTTCCAGCTGCTATAATTATTTAACATCATTATGCTATTACCTTAACAAAATTCAGTGTCTCTCGCCATTCTGTTATTCATGCATGATACGTGATATGTGCCTTTAAATTTTGGTTTGAAAACTAGTAAGTCTTAGCTCGACTACTCCACAATATAGGGTTATACTATCAACTTTATCTATCATATCATTAATCACCTAAAAGATCACTTGCTAATGGCAATAGAAGAGAGAAACCAAGTTAAAATAAATTCAAGTATTGATCACTGTCTTTAAGTATCAAAATTAATTTAAAATCTTGGGTGATGGTCAATAAAAATATATTTAACCTTTTCTTTGGTTGTATACAAGCTATCCAATATGGTTCACTTCGATAATTTATCTTTTCTTGAAACTATTCTGCAGTGTGGCTTCTCTTCAGATCCACCACTATCAGGCTAATGTTATCATTATTGTTCCATCCCAAAGCAAGTCGAGTAACCATTGATGTTGCTAATGCACTTCGAGAAGAATATATAACTCCTCCGCTATCACCTTCTACCAAAGGACTGAATCTATGGTTCTCGGCGGGATCTTCCTCTCGAAGACACTCATTAGCCACCTCACACGCTATTTCTTTTGATAAAATATCCCACAAGCCATCACTAGAAAGAACCAAGCACTCGTCCTCTACTTCCCTTTTTGTGAAGGTAATCTCAGGCTAGGATATTACATATGGCGTGAGAGACTTGTCTCCTGTTTTTAATAAGAAAAAACAACAGAAATATTTACTGGTATTTGAATCTCTATGCTAGGATCAGTTTAAGAAAAGAAAAAATTTTCCCCCAAGAATAGTAAATAAAGTAAACTTTTTTTCATAATCAACATTAGTAAAAACCGCCAAATTGAATTTTGTCAAGGTTATAACATGTTGATGCAAAAAATACATGACAAACTACAATTCTTAATAATCAGCAACTACAAAACCACCTAGCTTAATCCAGGCCAATTACCTTTTGGTAATGAAAAAACCACCAAGTTGGATGCCATCACAGTCGCAAAGGTCTCAGGTAACCACCTACTAGACAAGTAATACATTTCAAAACCTCTTACATATATTTACAATGCAGTGCAGTCTACAATAATTTAGGCACTCTTGAGAGTAAAGGAAACTTAATTACTCTAAAGTGTCCACAGAAGGGGGAAGAGAGAGAGAGAGAGAGAGAGAGAGAGAGAGAGAGAGAGAGAGAGAGAGAGTCCAATTGTGATTGCACAATAAACATTTGGAAACATCTGCTTGCAGTGGAATAATATTGAATTACATAGGGGAACACATTAAGTCATAGCAAGTAATATATAAGTAAAGGCTTGACCTACTCTACTACATAGTATACATTACTAACGGCAGATATTTTTCACATATGCAAAAATAGTTAATATTTTTCACATATGCAAAAATAGTTAATTCATGTAGAAGTTTAACATGTTAAACTTGACAACCGTCTAGACATATGGACTAGCTTATATATCCAACATACCTCTAGAAATATCGTAATGCAGCTTCTTATGTTATTCAGGTCTTGTGATTTAACACATTAAGCTCAAAAAAGTTTTTTTATGAAAGGGAAGTGCACTATAAAGTATCAACCATGCCTTTTTATTAGAAGTAAAATAATTCAATATTGGTATCCACAAACAGATACAATTTTATCGAGTGTAATACTTCCTTTACACTATCAGAATACAAAAAACCACACATGTAAAACATGTTATATGCAAATATTGTCATAAATAATTGAATAATAAAATATAATTAAAAACTAAAGATCATAATATATTTATGCTCCATTGTCACACGTAGTGTTACAAAAGTCTAGATATATAAAAGTCATGTGATCAATATCTTATATCACCAAATCATCTAGCAAGATTAAATGATTTCCAAAAATAAATAAACCACTATTTTCATAAAATCATGACTATCACTATGAGTATACTTCTTCTGAAATAGATAATGAACATAGAAGGATAACTAACCTTGAAATGAGCATTGGTGGAAAGGATACTAATTGTAAAAATAATATATCAATACGACAGAATTTGCACTAGAGTCGGTTGTTTCGTTGTCTTAAACGACTTTAATTTATTTACAAGTTTTTCAAGAATGGTAGCTGCACTTTTACATATTACAATTATCCTAAAAAGGATGATTGTGTTGGTGAGTAGACTAAAGAATTATGTTTGACATCAATGGTAGTCCCTCTAGTAAAATGCTTATGTCAAAGATTCAGCATTAACAAGCACTTAATTAATATGATGTATCAATCCATTTCCAGCAACATAAATTGCTTTCCTTGAACTATCATTAATCAAACCTAGTTTGACCTTCTCTAACCCTAATGATAAACCACTCATCTACTTTGATGCGCAAATGACTACTTCTATGATGTACAACCAACTTGCTTAATTTTATTTCTAATTTGTCGATTTATGTGTATCATTAAATATACAGACAAATAACGCTTTGACAACATGCACATCATCTACAACTACTCAACTTTATTTCCACTTTGTCGTCTTATCTGTGGCATTTAATGAGTGGACGAATAGTTTTTCTTTGTGCACTTCATGCAGAATTATATAATAAGACCCTAAATGTTAACTCTGATTTTTCTCGTTTCTATACCTTGATAAATAGGTACAATTCCTCAAATGGATGATAGTGCATTGCCCCATTTTTATTTGTTCTCTCTATATCCTCTATTCTCTAGAAATATTCCATTTCTTCCCCAAGAAGCTAGGGCGATAGTGGCATTTTTAGCTGCCATAATTGTTTAACATCATTATACTATGCTATTACCTTGACAAAAAATTTTGTCTCTCGCCATTCTGTTATTCATGCATGATACATGATATGTGCCTTTAAGTTTTTATTTGAAAACTAGTAAGTCTTAGCTCGACTACTCCACGACATAGGGTTATACTTATCCCTGTAGAGGATCAAATATTAATCCCCATTGTTTTCAAGAAATGGATCTTTTTTATTTCCTTTTTCTTTATGGATGTAAATTGGGAAGGATGGATAACTAGAAGAAGAAAGATGTGCATTCTTTCTTCTGCTTTTAAACATCTCAATAAGACTTTCTATCTTCAGTTAGCTTTTTGTGTTTTCCCTTTCCTTTGCCTTATCAAGAGAGAAGGAAAAGACAAGAAAAGAAAGAAAGAAAGGATTGCAGAAGTGGGTAGTAGTAATTGATTTGAGCATGAAAGGGAAATAGGAAAGTAGAGGGACTGAAACAAGTATAATACTAGTACTGATCCATAAATCTATAGACAAATACACACACACACACACACACACACACACATATATATATATATATATATATATATATATATGTATGTATGTATATTAGATCCTTACTAGAACTCTATCTCTCCTCCGACTCTCTGACTCTATCTTCTCTGACTATCTGACTCCCTCTTCAACGGTCACTCATGCCGGTGACCTAGTCAAACACCGACGACTATCAGCTCCAGTAGGTAAGTCACTTCGCTTCTCTCTCCTCTATCTCTTCGCTCGCCCCTCTCTATTCTTCTTCATTTTTTTTATTTTCCTTTCCCTTTATTTTTTGTTCTATCTGCTCGTTACCGACGAACACCCCAGCACCGTTAACAACATTTCTCTCTTCTCTTTCCATCATTCTCTCTCTCTATCTTTCCCCTTATTTTCCCTAAGTCGGGTGTGTGTGTTTGTTTACGAGCGTGTGCAACAAATCAGTATCGGGCAGCTACGAATTTCCGATAAAATTCAGTCATGCTGGCGTGAGTATCCAGCCAATAGGGTTCCAGCAATATGACAGGATCTATCTAATACAATCAATTTTCCGATGTGCCCATTTCTTTCCAGCGACATTACATCCAGGGGTCTTTTCTGGTAGCGGCGCCTTACATTTCCCGTCGACTTCTAGGCTCTATCCTTCTTCAATTCTTTTCTTTTGTGTCATATTTTTACCTTTATTTATATTATTTGCTCTAGCACTTACTTGCTTTACTATATTCATATTAGCATTTTTGTACTTTTTTTAAAGTTTTTTGTTCTTAGTTTGTCTTTGTGTTTTTCCACAGTAGAATAGTTTCTTTCCCTAGTTTACCTTGTTGTATATTATAGTGGTACTAGCATAGTATACTTTGATTTTGAGTGGCTGAGATGTATGATGGTGGAGTGAGGTCATGCCCTCGGGTAGGGCGGGGGTTGGGGTTAAGGGCGGTAAGGGGGACACTAGGATAAGAATTGTATCTTGGAATATTGGGACGTTGATGGGGAAGTCTATAGAACTAGAGAGGATTCTACAGAAGAGGAAGATCAACATAGCATGTGTCTAGAAGACTAGATGGGGGGGTTATAATCCGCAAGATATCAACGGGTATAAATTGTGGTACTCGGGACATTCTAGGGGCAAAAATGGGGTAGGAATTTTAGTAGATAAAGATTTTAGGGAGCTGGTAGTAGATGCTAAGAGTGTGAATGATAGGTTGATGGTTATTAAGTTAGTGGTTGGTGGGCCTGCTTTAAGCATGATTAGCGCATACACGCCGTAAACAGGCTTGGACGAAGAGGTCAAAAGGATTTTTTGGGAGGATTTAGATGAGGTGGTGCGTGGTATTCCGCACACCGAGAAGCTTTTCATAGGAGGTGATTTTAATGGCCATATTGGAAAGACGGCTGGGGGGGTATGATGATGTACACAACGAGTTTAATTTTGGAGTTAGGAATGAGGGTGGTGATTCGCTGCTCTATTTTGCTAAAGCTTTTGATCTAGTGGTAGTTAACTCATACTTTCAGAAGAAAGAGAACCACTTGGTCATGTTCCAAAGTATGCTGGCCAAAACCCAGATTTATTATCTTCTCAATAGGAGGAGAGATTGAGGTCTATACATGGATAGCAAGGTTTTACCGAGTGAGTGGATTTTGACACAATACAGGCTCTTGGTAATGTCTTGGAGATTAAGATAGTGATTCAAGAAGAGAGCAGTGAATGGTAAACCCAAGATCAAGTGGGGAGCCTTGACTAAGGACAAAGCTCGAGAATTGAAGGAGAAGTTGTTGGCTATGGGAGCTTAGAGGAATAGCAGGTATGCGAGTAGTATGTAGACCACGACAGTGGACTATATTAGGGAAGCTGCTATGGAGGTGCTAAGGGTCACGAATGGCCACTCTAGAGGTCACAAAGGGGACTGGTGGTGAAATAAAGAGGTCCAAGGTAAAGTGAAAGCCAAGAAAGCGACATTTATGAAGCTAATGGAGAGCGCTGACAAGGAGGAGACGAGGAAAAACATGGAGCACTATAAGAAGGCAAAGAAAGAAGCAAAGTTAGCAGCCATGGCAGCTAAAACTGCAGCCTTTGAGCACTTGTATGAGGAACTTGAGGGCTGAGGTGGTGACAAGAAATTGTTCAGGTTAGCCAAGGCGACGCTCGAGACCTAGACCAAGTGAGGTGCATCAAAGACGAGGAAGGCAAGATTTTGGTGGAAAAGGTGTGTACTAGGTGTATGTAGCAGACATACTTCCACAAACTCATGAACGAGGATGGGATAGGAGCATTGTGATCAGGGAGTTGGAGAGCTCAGAAAGCCAGCGAGATTTCAAGTTTTGTAGGCGTATTAAGATTGGGGAATTGAGGAGGCTATACAGAAGATGATTAGGGGTAGGGCAACCAGACCAGACGAGATTCTGGTGGAATTCTGGAAGGACACAGGCCGAGCAGGCTTGGAGTAGCTTACTAGATCGTTTAATGTCATTTTTAGGACAAAGCGGATGTTGGAAGAATGGAGGTGGAGTGTGATGCTCCCATTGTACAAGAACAAGGGTGATGTCTAGAATTTCACCAACTATAGGGGTATCAAGAACCTGAGTCACACCATGAAAATTTGGGAGAGGGTAGTGGAGAGGAGGGTGAGAAGGAGTGTGTCTATTTCGGAGAATCAATTTGAACTCATGCTGGGGCGGTCGACTATAGAAGCCATCCATCTTGTGAAGAGTTTGATGGAGCAGTATAGGAAGAGGAAGAAGGACTTAAATATGGTATTTATTGACTTATAAAAAGTGTATAACAAAGTCCCTAGGGAGGTCTTATAGAGATGTTTAGAGGTTAGCGGCGTTATGATAGCGTTCATTAGGGTGATTTAGAACATGTACGATGGAGCTAAGACTCAGGTAAAGACTGTGAAAGGCGATTTAGATTAATTTTTCCAGTGGTGATGGGATTACATCAGGGATAAGCTCTTAGACTATTTATATTTGCCCTAGAGATGGATTTGCTTATGCGTAACATTCAGGAGGAAGTGTCATGGTGTATGTTATTTGTAGATAATATAGTGTTTATTGACGAGACGCGCGACGGGGTTATGCTAAGCTGGAGGTGTGGCGTTAGACTCTGGAGTCTAAAAGTTTCAAATTGAGAAGGACAAAAATAGAATATTTGGAGTGTAAGTTCAGTGTTGGGACGCATGAAGCTGAAGTTGACGTGAATCTTGATACCCAAGTCATCCCCATGAGAGATAGTTTCAAATATCTTGGGTCTATTATACAGAGTAACAGGGAGATTGACGAGGATTTCACATACTGTATAGGAGCGGGGTTGTTGAAATTGAGGCTTGTTTATGGTGTTTTGTATGACAGGAATGTGCCATCTAGACTTAAGGTCAAGTTCTACAAAGCGTTAGTTAGACCACCTATGTTGTATGGAGCCGAGTGTTGGCTAGTCAAGAAATTTCAAGCCTAGAAGATAAAAGTAGCAGAAATGAGAATGTTGCGATGGATGTGTGGTCATATAAAAAAAGATAAGATTAGGAATGAATATATTAGGGACAAAGTGGGTATGGTTCCTATGGAAGAGAAGTTAAGGGAATCGAGGATGAGATGGTTTGGTCATGTGAAGAGCAGCGACACTGATGCCCCGATTAAGAGGTGCTAGAGGTTGCGCGTGTCGAATTAGATGAGGGATAGAGGGAGGTTTAAGAAGAAGTGGATGAGGTAATTAAGTAGGACATGGTTATGCTCTAGCTTACCGAGGATATGACCCTCGATAGAAAGGTGTAGAGGCCAAAAATTAGGATGGTGGGTTGATAGACAGTCTAGAGTTTTGTCTTGTCTTACCAGTAGTAGTAGTAGTACTAGTCGGATACTTCCAATTCCTAGCTTCTTGTTTCTATATGGTATGTCAGTATTATTAGTAGGATTGGCACTATTCTTGTAGTTTCATATTCCTGGATCTCTGTCATTATTCATTATATTATTTGTTTACATTGTCTTATCACATCGATGTTGCTATTGTTTCTCTATTGCTCCTTTTTCACGTTCTTGAGCCGAGGGTCTTTCGGAAATAACCTCTCCACCTTCATAGGCAGGGATAAGGTCTGCATACACAGTACTCTCCCCAAACCCCACTTGTAGGATTCCACTGGGTTGTTATTGTTATAGATCCTCAAAAGAGAGGGCATAAAGGCATAAAATGAGATTGTTATATGTCTATCAAACATTCAAAGGATACAATTTGTCAACTTTAGCATATGTTTATTTTTATTTTTTTGGTAAATAAAGACTTTTAATTAAAAACATAGTGTTTAATATTCATTATAACATATGACTTTCCTAGGCCACAAGGTGCCTATTTCATCTCTATCAAAAACTGAAATAGCAAAAGCGGGGGTATAATAATAGAACATTAAATTCGCAAAACAATCCAAGCTGCATCCATTCTTGGCTAATGTATCCGCTACTCAATTAGCTTCTCTGAATACATGCTTCAAAGTTGGCGTACCCGCCTCAGATAATAAGAACCTGCAGTCATCAATAATATTTTGATAAAGATAGTTATCTTTATTTATCAAGTTAATTAGTTCCTGACAGTCTGTTTCAATGAGCACGGGGGTTAGTCTTTTTTGGATGGCTAGTTTTAGACCCTATAGTTGTTCCATTTGGATATTAGTGGCATGAACAAAGCCCATATTGAATCCCAGTATCCAATTGCCATTACTATACCTGAATATTCCTCCTATTCCTCCCCTTCCTGGGTTTTCTCGGCAAGAACCATTGATATTTAGTAAAGAACCCCGTGGTAGGGGGTTCCCATTTTATATGGATGGTCTTTTTTGGGATATTGGAGGGGATCCATTTGCCTAGGAAGAGGAATTCCTGGGCACTATTGATTACTAGGCTAATGTTAGGATATGAGTTATTTTTTTGAAAGATCTTTCCGTTTCTGGTGTTCCATATATATCAAAGGAGGAAAGGTAGGAAGACTGGCCACCAGATGTAGTGATTAAAGTAGTTTTTTATTTTAGTTGATGCTTTAGCCAATTGAAAGTACTGATTTTATTGTCCAACTGTGGGTAGTTATGCTTTATATGGTATTGTCCCCATATTGACCTCGAGTAAGTACATCTGAATAGCAAGTGTTTGATATCCTCTTTTTCCAATCCACAAATGTTGCATGTGTCAGAGGGACAAATATTGTGTTTTGCCAGAAGTGCGGTAGTTGGAAGTTTGTTAAGGACAAGCAACCACATGAAGTATTTTAATTTGTTCAGGTTATTGCTTTTCCAGATCCAGTTAAAGTCTAGATTCTTTTCTAATTCAGTGATATCTTGGTCAGAAATGACAACATAGGGTGCCTTGATGGAGAAGGAATTGTGCCCTGGGGAATTCCATGTGATTTTGTCCCTACTTGGTTGGAATTGTTGAATATAGGTGCTATGGATTTTTTGAATGATGTCTTCCGGAAGTTCGAAAGATAATTTTGAGAAGTTAAAATATCATCTTGTATTACGTTCATATCCCCTTCTTCTTTTTTGAGAGGGCCTTGGATAAGATTTCTGAGTGTGTCTCCATTACTAATCCACTGGTTGTCCCAAAGCTTGGTATTCTCACCATTTCCAATTATCCATTTTGTGCCTTTCTCACAGACCTTGTTTCCTTGCAGATATTTTTCCAAATGTGGGATGCCAAAGGCCTAGGGTTGAACTTGTTGTTTGAATTGGTTTTGCTTTCATATTTGTTACGCAACACTTGGAACCATAGGGCCTCCTTGTTACTAAAGTATCTCCATGCCAAGCTATCACAGAATGCATCATTTTTACGTTGGGTTTTATATACCCCTAAACCTCCTTTGCTTTTTGGCTTGGTGACTTTGTTCCAATTTAGGAGATGGCATATCCTTTTTTTGTCCGTACTTCCCCATAAGAAGTTCCGTTGTATGGAGTCAATCTTGTTTAGGGAAGCTTTTGGGAGGCTGAATATTTGCATAGTATGATTAGGGATGGCTGCAAGGGTTGCTTTAATGAGGGTGGTTCTTCCTCCTAGATTTAGAAAGTGTATTTTCCAGCCTTTAAGCCTACTATCGAGTCTATCAATAATGAATTGGAAGTCTTTTTTGAAAAGTCTTGAGTTTGTCATAGGGTACCCCAGGTATTTTTCCACTGCAGTTGAGATTTTAATGTTAAGGCAATTTCTAAATAAGGATTGTTTGTCATGCAGTGTATTTTTTGAGAAAATTACCCTGTATTTGCTTAAATTTATGGATTGCCCAGAAAAGGTGCAGAATTTGTTGAGAGTATCTACGAGTAAATCACAACTTTTCTGATTAGCCTCCATCATAAGGATGAGATCATCAGCAAAGAATATGTGGGATAATTGGGGGCCATTTTTTGAAAGGACTATTGGGTCCCATCTACAACAGTCTACTTCGTGATTAATGAGTCTAGATAGCATTTCTATGCATATTATGAATAAATAGAGAGACAGGGGGTCCCCTTGCCTAATGCCTCTAGTAGGATTAAAGAAATCAGTTTTTGATCCGTTAATGAGTATAGAGGTGGAAGAGGAGGAAACACAGGACATTATTAGGTCAATTAGGTCATTTGGGAAATTTAGAGATTTTAGGGTCTAATAAATGACCATTCTAGCTGATCGAAAGCTTTTTCTAAATCAACTTTTACCATGATTTTCCCCTTTTCCTTTAGAATTATTAAAGTAATTTTGTACTTCATGAACTATTGTGGCTTTGTCTGAGGCCCTTCTCCCTTTTATGAAACTGGTTTGGGTTGGATGAATGATTTTATTAAGAAGGGGTTTGATTCTATTTACTATAATTTTTGTTACAATTTTATAGGCAGTGTTGCAAAGGCTGATGGGCCTATATTGCTTCAAGGACTCAGCATTCTGGTTCTTTGAAATTAGGCATATGAAGGTGCTATTCATATCTTCAGACATTTTCTTGTTCTTAAAAGAATCTTTACAGAAGTTGATTAGTAGGTTATTTGTTTCTCCTTGGAATTTTTGTTAAAAGAAAGGGTATAGCCTATCCGGGCTAGGAGCCTTTAGAGGCTTAAAGGAGAATAGTGCTTCCTTAATTTCACCCTCAGAGGGTTCTCCGATGAGAAGAGCATGTTCATGAGGGATAATTTAGGCAAGTGCAGGCTTGTAGAGGTTGTTCTTATAGGAGATAGTATGCTCCGTGGTGTATAAGTTTTTTGTAAAAATCTGTTATGATGGAGTTTAATTCCTTGGGAATATGGAACCAATTTCTTGCCTCATCTCTAAGACTAAAAATCCTATTCTTCGTTCTTATTTGCATGGTTGTGAGGTGGAAAAATTTTGTATTAGCATCTCCTTCTTGTATCCAGTGAATTCTTGATTTTAATTCTTCCACAAGTTTGAGGATTTTTTGGTATTCTTCTGTGAGCTCACATTCTAGGTTAGATAGAAAGCCACTAGTCGTGTACTTAGGGGAATTTTGAATTCCGTCTAACCTAGCAAGGATTTCATTCTTTTTTTTGATATGTTTCCAAATGTATCTTTATTCCAGGAAATGGCCTTGTTAGTGAAGTTATCAATAGAAGCCGATATATTTAGCTGATTGATCCACAAATCCTTCACTAGCCCCTTAAAGGTGGGGTGGGATAGCCACATAGCCTCTCTAGTCTAAAATATTATTATTTCGACTAGGTCTTTTAATGAGTTCTAGTTGGATGGGACAGTGGTCAGAGTGTGTTCTTGTTAGGTATTTTATGCACGCCTTTTGAAATATATTGATCCAGTCTCCGTTGGCTACGAATCTATCTAGTCTTTCCAAGATGAAGATGTTCTTATTTTTTTTCTTTTGTTAGTCCAGGTATACCTAGGACCTTTAAACCCTAAGTCTAGTAGCTTGCAACAGTAGAGGCAATCAATAAACCTAGATATTCTGTTATTGTTGACGGGTAAGCCTCCGAATTTCTCACTAGCCCTAGTAACTTCATTAAAGTCTCCTATTAGCCAAGGTCCTCTATGGTTGTTTGCAACAATTTTTAGGTTATTCCAAAGGATTAATCTTTCCTCTAGTAAACTACTAGCATATATAACTGAGCAAAGACATACTTTGGGTAGAATTTTTACCTTAACCATTGCGTGAATCTCTTGGTCTGTCCCCCCTATTTGATCCACATTGACTTCATCATTGTTCTAGATTAGTGTCATTCCTCTCGAGTTGCCTTGTGCCACCACCTGCGCTAAACCTAAAAACCCAAAGTCCTCCATTATGTTATGGTAATCAGTTAGCCTCGTCTCTAGTGTGCAACCACGTTGGGTTTGTGGTAATCGAGCATTGATCTAAAAGCTCTCCTAAAGTCAGCATTCCTAGCCCCACTGTAGTTCCAAGATATGAAACTCATACTAATGTTTTTGTTGTTTGAACTCATCCTCTGATTGAGAGGAGAGTTACTCCTGCTCGATGTTCCTTCCTGGTTCATCCAGAGGTTGGAAAATATTATTGGAACCAGCACCATCATGTATTGGTATATCCTTGGTGGCCTCCGCTTCTTTATAGTTATTGCGTATTTCCTCAATTCCAGGGGGCAACTTAAGATGGAATTTTTTCCTTTTACTGCTTTGAACACTAGGGTTCTTGGTGATCTTAATACCCCCTGCTCCACCATCCTTTCTGTTGGAAGTTCTTCCTCCTCTTCCCTCTACACTTGGACTGGGTTGGTCTGTTGTAACGGAGGAGGAGATACTGCTGGAGTAAATGTTTTGGTGATTCTAGATGCCTGGGATGGGTATCATCACTGGTGCATGGTTCATCAGCAAGCCTTGCATAATTTGAAAAATAGGAGTTGGGTTTGGGGGTGGATGGACGTTTGGAAATAGAGGTGAGCTCGATTTTAGGAGGTTGTAGGGGTAAGAAGATATCCATGGTTATTGGTTCTGCCATGCATGGTGGCTCCATGGTGATGGTACCCCCTGGTATAGGGTTTTGGCATGAGCTATCCATGGGTTGTTTACTATATTTCCCATGGATATTCTCAAACCTTCCACAACTATTTGAGCTAGTTAGCATGGGTCTTCGATTTGGATGATTATGTCCTCCCCATTGATTTGTAGACTTAAACTCAGGTTGTGACCCATTAGACCTTACTCTAGCCAGCTTTGGAGAACATGATTTGGGGGTAGTGATAGGGTTGTGAACAAAGTAGCTGCATGGAGTGTGTGTGGTGTTTTTTGGGATCGATTGATCGTGTGGTTGCTCCTTTGGTGTTGATCCCTTACCCACACATTCCTTCTTTGGTAGTTGTTTGGGAGTCTGGGCATCTTTGGTGTACTTGCTGATAGATTTAGAAGGTTTGTTTGAGTTTTTTGTAAGGGGTAAGAGGGGTGTGGGAGTGGAATATAAGGGATTATTTTGTTCTGGGGTAGTAACCAGTGGAGAGTTTAAAGATCCTTGCTTATTAATGCTCTCGGGAATGTCCGTGTCAATTACATTACTGAGGCTATTATCTAGGGATATAGGGGAGATGGTTTGATGTGAGGTTGAGGGGGTTGCTATGGAGGTGAAACGGTCACCTAGGGCTATACTGCCCACTTTTTGGGTAGAACTAAGGTTCTTTGTTGCTAGGTTTTGACTTTTAATAGGTAGGTCTAAGGACAAGACTTCATAGTCCATTGATATGGGGGTAATGGGAAAGAACATGCTGAGGGTTTACAATGTTAGCATCTCTATGTTCGTTAGTTTGACTTATTATATTGCTAGTTTGTTTGGCATGAATTGATTGAGGGGATTTTGTAGAGTTTTGTCTATTGTCCCGTGGGTTTTTAGTGCTTTGGACTAGGGTATTATAGTACTCCATGTCATTTGGAGGGCTTACGTCTGAAGCTTTTGTCATAGGGTAAGGTTTATACTAGTTTGGGGTCCTTGTGAAAGTGTGCTCTTTACCCTTTGTGTATATAGAATTTTTTGTAGTAGGAGCCTCCTTTTGTCCAGTGGTTTTTTTGTCTAAAGTTTCCCCTGCGCAAGTCCTGTCATTAGTTTTGTTTGTTGGTGCTTCTCATTGACAAGATATAGGAGGTTATTGGGTTTCAAGGCACTAGTTCTCTTCAGCTCTTGCTTTGGTTTTCTTCTTTGATGAGTGACAATATTCCAGTTTTCAACTTTTGTGGTGATAGAGTCTATGTCCCGGATAGGCCTTTTGTTAAGACTGTTAGGGAAGTTTTCACTTAAGGTATCCATTTTTTTGTTTGGGCATGTTGGTAAATTGTGACCTAGGCGTCCATAGTTGATGTATAGGACGTTAAAGCCTTCATAGGCAATCCTTTGGTAGTGTTTTCCTAGCACAATGTGTGTCTTGAGAGGCTTCTCAATTGGTACTAGGATACAAAGCCTAGCATATTTCCCTCAAAGGGCTGAGGAGGTATAAGCGTCGATGCGAATGAGTTCTCCTAGTTTGTTCCCTATTTTTGAAGTATGTCGTAGTCATAAAACTCCGTAGGAAGCTCAAGCAATCTAGCCCTTATGGCCGAATAGGTTAGGGAAGCTTCCAATGCCATGAACCTAGGTTCCCATTTCCTAACGGTGAGGAATTGGATTCCTATGAACCAAGGTCCCTCATGGAGAGCTTTATTGTAGTTTTCTTGTTTGTTAAATTTTATGAGGTAGTAATCACATTCTAGGTCAATAAGTTAAATAGTATCACTAGGTTTCCATATTGCTTGTAATTTCCTTTGGAAGAATTGGTATCCAACCCTTTTCCCAAAGACCTTGACGATAAGGGCAGTTTTCCAATTTTTATGAAGGCGTTCTTTGTCCTCGGAGGTTATAGGGATGAATACATCGAATTTTTCTTAAAAAAAGGGTTTTCAGTTTCATCTGAGATTGTTTGGCTATCATTTTGGACACAAATGTTATTTAAGTAGCTAGTATTTTGAAGATTGTTAATTAGGATATTCAGGATTGGTTTGTCTATGTGAGGATACCTAGATTCTAAGGGTTGGGTAAAGTCCAGTGTAGGCGAGGGTTGGGTAACGTCCAGTGTAGGCGAGATAGTAACACAACTGCTTGATGCTGCAATTGAGGCCTGATAGTAGGCTATATAGTTGATATTTACACCTTAATTGCTCATGCTTTGTTGTTGTTTTATAAGGTAAATTGCCAACAAAATGCTTTAAATAGTGTTATTTGGTTTCGCATGGAATATTATATGTGAGGAAGCAACGTGAAGTGTTTGGAGGCAATAACGTGAAGAAAACACCCACTCAAGAAGTACCCAAACATAAAGGAGCAAAAGAAAATGATTGGACAAAGTCCACCGTGACCGCTGTGGCCCGCAGAGCAGAATGCAGAGACAAAACACAAAAAATAGGCCGAGCAGTGTTCACTGCGGTCGACCGCGGTCCACACCGCGGCCGTGGTGAACTGTTCACGAACCTAGAAATTTGGGGGCCAAAGTGTCAATTCGTGGAAACGTTTGTAAAACCCTTATAAGACGTAAAAACTCGCCCAAGATAGTTTAGGTTTGTTTTGAGATTACTTTTGGAGGAGGAACAAGTGTGACAGATCACCCAAAAATATCATAGTTCTTTATCTCTTTTATTTCTCTTATAATTCTTCCATTATGAATAATTTAGTAGTTTTCTCTTACTTTGTTATGAGTAGCTAAATACTTTAATCTAAGGTTTTGGTGAAATTTGTTGGGGATGACTTGGTTTTTATATTAATATAGTTTTGAATTGGTTGTTAATCTCTATTTGTTCATCTACGTTTTGATTGTGATTAGTTGAAAGGGCCCCCAATTATCTGTCCCTATTTAGTATGTATCTGCTTGAGAGAGAGTGCATATTTAGGTAATTGTATGAACAAAATCACTCCCGGAGTATGGACGAGAGTCATAACCGAGGGTTTAGAGGTTGGATTAGAGATAACGATACCTCGGGTTCCATCTAAGTGAACCGTAATGCGAATCTAGCTAGCGTAGCTTGAGAAAGTGCATCTAGTAAACTATCATACTTGCTTGAGAAAGATTTATGATAGTTGGAGAGTTCACGATTGACGGAGACAACTAAGTTTCAGTTATAAAACATATTCAACCAAGGAAATCAACAACGGGGGAAACCATTACCTTAGACCTTATTCCAATTATATACAAGCAAGCTTAGTTAACTTTCAGCTGTTATTTATTTTCAGTATTGTTAGATATATCATCAATTGTGAATCAGAAAGTTTGGGGAAATTGATTCTGTGAATTTAGTAAGTCCGACAAAAGTAACTGATAGGTTAATTCTCTATGGTTCCACTCTGGGCAGAATTACTCAAACTATATTTGCTACGTCCGTGTGTCTTTTTATAAGGCATAGTTTGGCGTTATCAAATTTTTGCGCCTTTGCCGGGGAATTTACAGTGTTATCAATTACAATTGAAAGAAGTACAAAAATTCTTAGTGTAGTCAGTTTTCTCTATACCCAATCTTTTCATTGAAATTCTAACGTTTGAACTCTTGTGGAATTCAGGTGTACGCCTAGAAATTCTTCGAGGACTAGGGAACTGCTATAAGGACTCACAGAACCCAAGAAAACATTCAGGGCATTGAATCGTGCCAACAAGAGAATCCAACAATCAGAACAATCACACCAGCTCGAATTTGACAGGGGTGACGCAGACAACGTCGTTGGAAACGTTGGGGATCTGCCAGCAAACCCCAATGCAAGAGTAGTGGCACCTTTTGTGCCCGAAGCTGCACTTTATGACTGGGCACAACCCACAACTGATAACTTGGCCACTGCCATAGTTGTGCCCGCAATCAAAGCGGAGACCTTCCAGATAACCAACAATATGCTGCATCTACTGCAGAATAAAGGATTGTTCTCTGGATCACATATTGAAGACCCGCAGCAACACTTGAAAAATTTTCTGTCAATTTGTATGACCCAAAGGCAGCCAAATGTGACCCCGGAAGCTATCAAGCTATTACTGTTTCCATTCTCTATAACCGGGGAAGCTCAGACTTGGCTAAATTCGCTCTCTATCAACTCCATTGTCACCTGGGAGGAATTAGTCAAGTAGTTCCTGTACAAGTTCTATCCGCCTAACAAGACTGTAAGATAGATTGATGAAATATTACAGTATAAGCAGTAGCCAACTGAGTCCTTGCAAGAAACTTGGGAAAGATTTAAATGGATGCTAGTGAAGTGTCCTCACCATGGCATTCCAGACCAGATGCTCGGCCAGAGATTCTACATGGGGCTAGCTGACAATCTAAAGGCAAACGTGGATGCTTCAGCTAGCGATGCATTTTTGAGTAAGACATTCACCGAGTGTAAAGTCGTTCCTGACAAGATGTCACAAAATTCGGGTGGATGACTAGAGGTACAACACTGGCACCCATAGTGCATTCAATTCCTCTTGACCCAAATAATTCGCATGCATAGAACATGGCCACACCCATGACCCAGATGAGCATATTGACAACGAAGATTGATGAGATGGGTACAAAACATGAGCACATTGTTGATACAACAAATGGAGGACTGTGAACACCTTATATTAATCAGTCTTATGTGTATTCATGGAGCGTAGAAGGCGAAAATAAAGGGGCAATGGAAGATATGAATTATTTCAACAACTATGGGGGTCAGAGACAAGGAGGACAGCAGTGGAGACCGCCACAAAATCAGCAGTACAGGCCTAACATGCAACAGCCTGGGGGTATGCACCCTCAAAACCAAATGATGACAGTACCATATCAAAAACCACAGGGCTATCCACAGCAAAATCAGCAACAATTAACATATCAACCACCTCCTCAGCAAGATAATAACATGATGGAAATAAGGGGTATGCTTCAGCAACTCATCAGGACAAATAATAAAGTGCAGGGAAATTTGGCAGTGCATGATTCAGCCATAAAGAACATTGAAACGCAGCTGGGACAGCCGTCCATGGCTCTAAACAACCGTCCTTAGGGAACTTTGCCTGCAGACACAAACATAAACCCCAAGGTGCAAAACCCGAATCAGGTGATGGCAGTGACTCTCCAAAATGCGAGAGACTTAGATAGAGCGTAGGAAATTATACAAATCAGTAAGGAGAACATACTAGCCACTCTAGTTCCATTAGAGGTAGATGAAACAACAGAGCCAACTGAAGTAGTGGTTGAACAGAGTCATGATGAGAAAAGTAAGGAGAAGGTGAATGAGCGAGCTGCAGAGCAGGGGGAACCTCTTGTGCTAGAAAACTCCAATTGAGAGAAGCCAGCAAGTAATGCACAAAGGGTGATACCTGCACCCTTCCTCAGAGACTGGTTAAACAAAAGAAGGAAGTTCAATGCAAGAAATTCATGGAGATGCTGCGTCAAATTCAGTTGAATATTCCTTTGATGGATGCCTTGAGGGAGATACCCGGTTATGCAAAGATGATGAAGGATCTAATGTCGCGAAAGTTTGATTTTCAGGATCTTTTCACTGTGACTCTGACACAGACCTGCAGCATAGTAGTGACAAGACCGATGGCTCAAAAGATGTTTGATCCAGGTAGCTTCACTATTCCATGCAAAATTGGGAGCTATGCCTTTGCAAAGGCATTATGTGATTTGGGGGCCAGCATAAATCTGATGCTGCTGGCTGTGTACACTAAACTGGGCATTGGCAGAGCTAGACCGACTTCGATTCTGCTATAGTTGGCTGACCGCATAGTGAAAAGGCCAACTGGTATTCTTGATGATGTGTTGGTGCAAGTGGGGAAGTTCGTGTTCCCTGCAAACTTTGTTATTCTGGATTATCATGTAGACGAGGAGATACCCCTTATTCTAGGAAGACCATTTTTGGCAACTAGTAGAGACTAATCGATTGTGAGACTGGGGAATTAAAAATGAAACTGAACGATGAAGAATTCATATTCAATGTTCAGCAATCTATGAGGAGACTCGGCGAATATGCTAATTGCTCTTTAGTGGATTCATTAGATGTGATCCTACAAGAAGACGACGTGACCCTGACTGTTAACGATCCATTGGAGGCATGTCTAAAAAATTTAGAAGAGATGGATGGTGAAGGGTTAGCTGAATGGGTCATGGCACTTGAAGGCCAAGGATTCTGGACAAGGGAACCTCAGTTCGAGTCCCTTGAATTAGAAAAAAGGTCTACACCTCCAACAAAGCCATCAATAAGGGAACCACCCAAACTGGAGCTAAAGCCACTCCCAAATCACCTCAGGTATGTGTTCTTAGGCCCTGATTCGACCTTGCCTATTATTATATCATCTGGTTTGCTAGATGTGAAGGTAGAACGGCTCTTACAAGTATTGCTGGAAAACAAGACTACCATTGGCTGGACCATGGTAGATATAAAGGGTATCAACCCAGCCTTCTGTATGCATAAGATTCTCCTGGAAGAGGGGCACAAACCTTCCAGAGAACATCAGCGAAGGTTGAACCCAAACATGAAAGAGGTTGTAAAGAAGAAAGTGATCAAATGGTTAGATGCGGGAATCATCTTCCCCATCTCTGATAGCAATTGGGTCAGCCCTGTCCAATGTGTGCCGAAAAATGGGGGAATGATTGTTGTGCAAAATGAGAGTAATGAGTTGATCTCAACCCGTACAGTCATAGGGTGTCTTATTTGCATGGATTATCGAAAATTGAACACCGCCACCCGAAAGAACCACTTTTCCTTGCCTTTCATTGACCAAATGTTGGACAGGCTGGCCGGGAGATTGCATTTCTGTTTATTAGATGGATATTCGGGGTACAATAAAATATCAATATCCCCCGAACATAGAGAGAAAACATCATTCACCTGCCCGTGTGGCATTTTTGCCTTTCGGAGAATGCCTTTTGGGCTTTGCAAAGTACCAGTGACATTTTAACGTGCATGTTAGCCATCTTCACAGATATGGTGGAGGACATTATGGAGGTCTTTATGGATGATTTCTCCGTGGCGGGAGATTCATTCGAAGACTGTCTTCACAAATTAAGAAGAGTTCTTAAAATATGTGTGGAGACAAATTTAGTGCTAAACTGGGAGAAGTGCCATTTTATGGTACAGGAAGGGATAGTCCTGGGGCATCGAGTGTCCAGTAAAGGAATCGAAGTCGACCATGCTAAGGTTCCCGTAATTGAAAAGCTACAACCGCCTACTTCAGTCAAGGTGGTGATAAGTTTCCTTGGACACGCCGGATTCTACCGGCGATTCATAAAAGATTTTTCCAAAACTGCTAACCCATTATGCAAACTCTTCGAAAGGATCAGCCCTTTGTGTTTTCTAATGATTGCAGCTTGGCATTTGCGAAGCTGAAAAAGAGGTTGGTGACTGCACCCATCATTGTTGCACCCAATTGGGAGCAACCATTTGAGCTCATATGTGACGCAAGAGACTATGCTATAGGAGCAGTCTTGGGCAGCGAAAGGATAAGCTAATGCACCTGATTTACTACGCAAGCAGAATGCTAAGTGGTGCATAGCTCAACTACACTGTGACGGAGAAGGACATGTTGGCGGTGGTGTTTGCTTTCGACAAGTTTCGAACATATCTGTTGGCTCCAAGGTAATAGTATACACTGACCATGCAGCTCTCAGGTACCTGATTCACAAGAAGGAGTCTAAGTCACGCCTGATTCGTTGGGTGCTGCTGTTGCAAGAATTTGACCTCAAAATTTGTGACTGTAAGGGCATAGAAAATTAAGTCGCAGATCATCTATCGCGACTTGAAGGAGCTGAAAAATTAGTCGAGGTCGAAGAGATTTTGGAAACCTTTCCAGACGAGCAGCTGCTCGCAGCTAGTCTTGAGGATGCGCCATGGTATGCAGACTTTGCAAACTACCTAGCCTGCGGTATAGTTCCTTATGACCTTTCATCTGTCCAAAAGAAAAAGTTTTATCGTGACTGCCATATGTATTACTGGGACGAACCTTATTTGTTTAGAATATGTGTTGATAATATTATCCGGAGGTGTGTCCCCGAGATAGAACAATCTTTGGTTTTGCAGGCTTGTCACGCATCAGCATAAAAAGGACATTTTGGAGGGGTCAGGACAGCTGCAAAAGTGCTAGAGGCCGGATTCTTTTGGCCAACTATGCTTAGAGATGTGCACTACTAGGTAAAGAGCTGCAATGAATGTCAGCGGACCAGGAACATTTTCCGTCACCATGAGATGCCTATGAACCCGATTCAAGAGGTAGAGGTGTTTGATGTTTGGGGGATTGACTTCATGCGTCCCTTCGTTAGCTCATTTGGCAATAAGTACATACTTGTTGCTGTGGATTACGTGTCTAAATGGGTAGAGGCTGCAGTGTTGCCCACTAATGATGCAAGAGTGGTGGTAGGAATTCTGAAAAAGAACATATTCACTCGATTCGAGGCACCTAGAGCGATCATCAGTGACAGAGGCACTCACTTCTGTAATAGAGCCTTCGAGAAATTGCTTGCAAAATATGATGTGCACCACAAGGTGGCTACCCCTTACCATCCACAAACCAGTGGGCAAGTTGAAGTATCCAATAGAGAGATAAATAGTGTACTAACCAAGACTGTGAATGCGACACGCACTGATTGGGCAAAGAAGCTGGACGATGCAC
This sequence comes from Nicotiana glauca, assembly GCA_026770625.1. Taxonomy (NCBI): domain Eukaryota; kingdom Viridiplantae; phylum Streptophyta; class Magnoliopsida; order Solanales; family Solanaceae; genus Nicotiana; species Nicotiana glauca. Next base: position 86,724 of record MU713443.1, on the reverse strand, counting down.
TCTAGGCCTATAGGACTGCATTCAAAACACCAATAGGTATGTCACCATACAAGCTGGTATTTGGGAAGGCCTGTCACCTGCTTGTGGAGCTAGAATATCAAGCTTGGTGGGCACTAAAGCAATTGAACATGGATCCCGATGCAGTTGGACAAAATCGACTAACAGAGTTGCATGAGCTGGAAGAATTCAAATATCAAGCCTTTGAAAGCATGCGGCTCTACAAGGAAAGGATGAAGAAGCTGCATGACAAACACATTGTGGACATAGATTTCAAACCCGGTGACAAGGTATTACTGTATAATTCATGGTTGAGATTGTTTCCGGGTAAGTTAAAGTCCCGAATGGTCAGGACCATTTAGAGTGGTGCAAATGTTCGCAAGTGGAGCTGTTGAGATCGAAGCAGAAGATGGGACAGACAAGTTCTCAGTAAATGGGCAAAGGTTGAAACATTACCTTGGAATAGCTGAAGAAAAAGGGGATACATTGGTGATCAATTTGAAAGAACCCTAGTACGCGAATGAGGAGTGATGATCCAATACTTGCGTCGTGTCGCGACGTTAAATTAGGCACCGCGTGGGAGACAACCCATGACTGTATTGTAACTTATAGTATGTAGCTTCATGTATAAAAACAAAACAAAAAAAAATCCATCCCCGCGACTGCGACCAGGACCGCGGCGAGAAGCGCGGGACACACTGCCTCAAGAAAATAAATCCCCCGCGACCGCGGTGAGAACTGCAGTCAACCGCGGAAATCACTGGAAGTTCTACAGTTCACCACGACCGCGGCGACGACCGCGACGACGACCGTGGAGAACCGCGGACAACACTGCCTCAGAATGATAAATCCCTCCGCGGTCGCGGTGGACCGCGGTCGACCACGGGGGGTACCAGGTATTGTATTTTTTTTATTTTTTCATTTTCTTCAATTTTCTTTTCTTCTTCTTTTAATTTTAAATTAACCTAAACCCCGCTCCCCCTCTTTACCCAAAAACACCCGCCCCTTTAACAAAAAACTCACCAATCTCCCTCTCTTTCTAAACCCTAACTCCCCCCTCCATACTCTCCTCTTCTCCTTCTTCCCTCACAAGACCGCTCACCTTCTTCCCCTAAGGTATGAATTCCGACCCCCTGGTCTCTTTTCTTTCTATATTTTGTGTTGTTATGCTAGTTCAATTTTGTTATAATGTAGCATTAGTGATAGGATTTTTGTTTAGCTTTTTTTTCTTATTTTTTTAGTGTAATTTCATTTTGTTGGCATATGTTGGTGAAGGGGCTGTGTATTGAATGTTGAAAGGGTGTTGTTGGTGGATGATTGTTTGAAGCAAGTGTGGGGTGTGTGGGTGTAGTGGATATTTGAATTGGGGAAGTTTTCTTGATTCCCATAGGCCATGTATATGGAGATAATTATCTTTCCCACAATGTGTTTGGGAAATTTCCTCAATGGAGATATAAGGAGATGTTGTGACATGGTTGTGGTAAAGTCTGAGTAACTACCCATAGTCACACATTTTGCGCCCGTCCTAATAGGTATTTCTCTATTTTGACAGGTACTATGAGTTCATCTCGTAAGAGATGAAACATCGGGTCCTCTGCTAGTGGTCCAGGAGGATCCTCACAAGCCAGTGCAACTCAATTCGATAGCACTCGGTTCATATCTCAATCAGCGGAGACAAGGTACAATAAGAAATATGCAAAGAAGTTGCTCCATGAGGTCCATATTGATCGGACGACATTGGTGAGGGAGTGCCCCAATATGTTTAATGAGTTAAGGAGGTGTCAGTTGGACATCTTCTTTGAGGTTCCAGAGAAGGCCAATATTCAGCTAGTGAGAGAGTTTTATGCAAACCTGCCAGAAAATGAGAATGGGGTTGTGATTGTGCGCAACACCCAGGTTAATGCTTTTATAGAGGTCATCCGTAGAGCGTATCGCCTCCCAACATTCACAGGTGACGATCATTACGTGATGTCTCATCGCCCGAGGGTTGACTGGGACAGAATTCAGGAGGTAATCTGTACACCTGGTAGAATGCCCAAATGGGTAGCACAGCCGACGACTCTACACTCACAGTCTCTTACTTGGGAGGAAAAGTGTTGGCTCACTGTTATCAACACCCGTCTGCTACCATCCAGAAATACCACTGATGTGAATGGGCCACATGCCGTTATGATCTACTGCTTTATGACTCACCAAGGGTTTGATGTCGCCCGAGTCCTCCATGATGAAATGTTCATTAGATCGACCGAGCTAATCAAGGGCCACTACTTCCTTTCGCTAGTCACCCTACTGTGCCTCCTTGCTAATGTCCCTGAGAACCTTCGAGTTGATGGGAAATTAACTCTGAAGGCTCCTTTCCGGGCAAAGAAAACTGGACTCAAGGGAAGAGTGCCGGTGCCAGACAGTGATGACTCTTCTGATGAGTCTGATGATGATGTTGGGGCTGCTGAGATCACAGCTCCTCCGAGAGGGGACGAGGCAGGACCATCGCAGCCACACCGGAGCACTCGCATGGCCGCTTTGGAGCAGGAGATGACTGGGTTGCGGACCTCCATCGCTGAATTGGGTACCCGTAGTGATGCGGTGGCTGACCAACAGGTGAAGTCGGAAAAGAAATTCATGGGTTGGTTGAGAGCTCTGGGTCGCGCCTGCAACGTGAACCCAGACACAGTTTCTGATCAAAAGTGATCCTTCAGGGAAGTTCCTTTACCTCATTGTGTTTTTATATTGTTAGCCATGGGGACATGTCTTCATTTTATATGTGGGGTGGGGGATACTTCGTTGTATGTTTGTACTTGTAAAAATTAACTGTTTAATGTTCTTGGTTTTGTTTTGCATTGATTGCTTTGGTGATAGAGTAATAGTTCATTAGGAAAGTTAAAATAGGAAGTGACTTCTCCCGACGATGGATCTCTTTCGGTGGGGTTCTTGAGGGACTAAGTCGAGAAAAAAAATGGAATATAGAAACTCTTCCTGATGATGGATCCTTTAGACAATCTTCTTGAGGGAAGTTAGTCTAGAGAAAATACCAAAAATATTTTTTTGTTTTTTTTTTTAGGTAGTGTAGCAACTCCCCCTTGGTTTTTCTTTGGGCCACGGTTCTTTTCCAAGGGTTTAGCTTGAAGCGGGTATAGGTAGTGTGAGCACGTGATTTTTGCCTCATATGAGAATTATTCCCAAATTTTCAAAATAAATAGTTTTGGCATCGTGTGTGTGAATTTTGTTATTTGTTTGCATTTGTGTATGCATGTTATTTGTTTGAAGTAATTAAAAAATACAAAAAATACGTATTGCATGCATTTAGGAATTAATTAGCCATAAAGTA
>MU713443.1:0-81094 GCA_026770625.1 Nicotiana glauca | reverse complement strand
ATAATCCCGTTTCGAATATTGTCACTTTAATTGGAAAAACTCCCCGTTCGCCCGCTTCTGCCCCTCGGGGTAGGGGGCGAGCCGAAAGGAGGTGTGACAGGTAGATTTTTGTTTTCTTCTTTTTTGTTTTAGGTTAGGATTAATGGGCGACGAGCTTAAAATCGAAGAAGAAAAACCCTTAGCATTTTTACACCTGAACACGATAGATGTTAGAGTGTAGCGCTTAACTTCAAGGGTTGAATCTTATTTAAGTGCCTTAAAAATTGTATGTTTGTACTTAACTTGAACACTCAAAAGAAAATGTCTTGATAAACTAATCCGGAGTGAGTCATGTGCCATGTGTGTGTGAGTGTTACTGTATTCCATGTTGTACATTTGATGACTAGAACTTGCCATGTGTGTTTGCAAAGAAAAATAGTAGCTTCATTCAAGTTTTAGAAGTGATATAGGCATTTTTTTGTTGAGCCAGGCATATAAAGTAAACCCACCTGAATGCATTACATCTTAGTTAACCCCGTTGAGCCTATAAACCTGTTTTTTTGGCAACCACAATGTGAACCTTACCCAATTATTTGAATAGCCTGCTATTTGAACCAATTTTCCTCTCACTAAGCACTAGAATGGTATTGAAAATATGTAAAATCAAAAGTGTGGAGTGGTGGTTTGGTTTTTGAAGTGGAACCATGGAAATAGAGAAAATGTGCAGAATGTGAAGCATAAAAAAGAGAAGCACCACAAAAAAAATATAAAATTTTAATATGTTGTATAGTGATTAATAAGTGGTAGCTTGTACAAAGTACACCTAATGTATGGGGATATTTAAATAAATGTGGTGGAGTGTTGGCTTACAAAATGATGATCTTGAAGTTCAATGTAATTGTATTAAATGTGCTTTGGGAGGTTAGTCACTATATCCAAATATATCCTACCTGTCCCTTAACCTACATTACAACTAAATAAAGTCCTATTGATCTTAGACTGAGTGGGGCTAGATTAGTCGAGTACTACATTATGGTCAAGCCTATGGTGCATCTTTGTGGCATATGAATGTTCTTTTTGGAGAGTGAGTGAATTCTGTCTATTTTTGTTCCTAATTCTTATCACTATCATTATATATGGAACTACTCACTCGTATGATGTGAGGGCATGTGATTCATAAAGAAAAGGGAAGTCTTGACTCTTGTATAAGAGTGGTTTGAGTAAGTGCGAATGTTACGTGGTACGACAGATTTGATTCTTGAGGTAAAGTTTGCTCACTACTAGGTGTAACTTTTGTAAAATGTTCATGGTGTGAGTCGTTGAGGGAAAAGCTTAGGGAAGGAATTTTGATGGAGTGTGGTGAATTGCTCGAGGACTCGCAATAATTTAAGTGTGGGGTGTTGATAGTAGGCTATATAGCTGATATTTACACCTTAATTGCTCATGCTTTGTTGTTGTTTTATAAGGTAAATTGCCAATAAAATGCTTTAAATAGTGTTATTTGGTTCGCAAGAAATATTATATGTGAGAAAGCAACATGAAGTGTTTGGAGGCAATAATATGAAGAAAACACCCACTCAAGAAGTACCCGAACACAAAGGAGCAAAAGAAAATGACTGGACAAAAGTCCACCGCGACCGCAGTGGACCGCGGAGCAGAACGCGGAGACAAAACACAAAAAATAGGCCGAGCAGTGTTCACCGCGGTCCACGCCGCTGCCGTGGTGAACTGTTCACAAACCTGGAAATTTGGGGGCCAAAGTGTCAATCCGGAGAAACTTTTGTATAACCCTTATAAGATGTAGAAACTCGCCCAAGATAGATTAGGTTTGTTTTGAAATTACTTTTGGAGGAGGAATAAGTGTGAGAGATCATCCAAAAACATCATAGTTCTTTATCTCTTTTATTTCTCTTGCAATTCTTCCATTATGAATAATTTAGTAGTTTTCTCTTCTTTGTTATGAGTAGCTAAATACTTTAATATAAGATTTTGGTGAAACCCGTTGGGGATGACTTGGTTGTTATATTAATATAGTTTTGAATTGGTTGTTAATCTCTATTTGTTCATCTACATTTTGATTGTGGTTAACTGAAAGGGCCCTCAATTATCCGTCCCTATTTAGTATGTGTCTGCTTGAGAGAGAGTGCATATTTAGGTAATTGTATGAACAACATCACTCCCGGAGTATAGACGAGAGTCATAACCGAGGGTTTAGAGGTTGGATTAGAAATAACAATACCTCGGGTGCAATCTAAGTTAACCGTAATGCGAATCTAGCTAGCGTAGCTTGAGAAAGTGCATCTAGTAAATTATCATACTTGATTGAGAAAGATTTATGATAGCTGGAGCGCTCATGATTGATGGAGACAACTAAGTCTCAGTTATAAAAGATATTCAACCAAGGAAATCAACAACGGGGGAAATCATTACCTTAGACCTTATTCCAATTATATACAAGCAAGCTTAGTTAACTTTCAGCTATTATTTATTTTCAATGTTGTTAGATATATCATCAATTGTGAATCACAAAGTTTGGGAAAATTGATTCTGTGAATTTAGTAAGTCCGACAAAAGTAATTGATAGGTTAATTCTCTATGGTTCGACTCTGGGCAGAATTACTCAGACTGTATTTGCTATGTCCGTGTATCTTTTTATAAGGCATAGTTTGGCGTTATCAAAACCTCCGTATGATTGGTGGAGAAGAAAGGTGGTAGGAGGATAATAGATGGGATCCTTTTAGAGAGAAGGCAGAGGTTTTTTTCTCACTCTAACCCATACGCAAAATCTTTAAGATATAAGTAACTTGATTTTCCACTCAGCATATGTTTAACTAGAATTGGACTAAGTGAACAGTAGTGACATCGCAAGTCTAAATGTGACATTACAAGTCTAGATATTCTTGGGCATAATATTCAAAGTTCCTTTGCTTTTCTAGCACATGACGCAAGATCTTTTTGATTACATATACAATTCATTAACCCAATCTTTAAGCCCTTTGCCCACATGCATGTCCTTCCAAAGAACAATGAATGCCTATTTTCCTCTCTATGTTGCTAGAGCCTAGAGAACATTGTTAATCATCATAATTTAGTGGATATAATTGCAGAGAGAAATGAGAAATAAATATAGACAGTTTATTCTAAGCCGTTTTTATGGCTCGAACATGTAACCTACATCACACACGAAGACAACTTTATGTTGCTTCCAGACTCCCCTTCATAAAACCTTATTTCTTGTAACGTTTATTGTTGCTTGGTTATGTTACAGAAAAATTATCATAAAACACAAAGTACTGTGTGTGTTTATATGCCGTGAGGGACGGCATGCAAATCATAAAATGATTGGATTGTGTTGCTACTGAAGAATCAAATCTCATTACAATCCAAAAACACAATTATAAAATGTTTAAATGCCCATTAATGACAGTGACAAGAGCTGAGCATCAGATGATGGATGGATCAATTCTCTATTTCCACCAACATACCAAATCTTTTAACAATTTATAAAATTGAAGTGTCAAGTTGAGGAATCTTAACATATATCTTCTTTTAAAGAATTTGTTTTTTTCTTATGTAGTCTAACAAACTATACGCAGTTAAATGCCTTTTTGGCAATGTTAGGTTCCTTAACCACCATTTTTTTTATTTTTTTATTTTCTCTTGAAGTTAGTCAGTTACAGATTCGAGGAGAGAAAAACGCCGACAATGTATAACAATTAGAGCTAATATTATTCTTAATATGACCTAAATGTTGTAATTAATTACACCTCTAATTTAGTAAGAAACATATTTAAATTTAGGAAATACACCATAATTATGTTTTTTTTTTCATTATTTTATCTTTGTTTTGATGCCTTTTGAGGTGTAGATTGTCTGAGGTACTCGAAAAATAGTTTAATGAGAAATTTTATCCTTATATCTCTTCAAAACCACTTCATTATTTCTCTATGTGTATGATCATCCTCCCGATCCAGTTACATGATCATCATCTAGTAAGTTATTATCTCACGAACTAATTAATTAGATATGAGCCCCTATATGATCATCCTCATGAGCCAATTACATGATCATCAACTTGTAAGCTAGTATCTCACTAACTAGTTAATTAGATACGAGCCCCTATATGATCATCCTCGTGATCCAATTACGTGATCATCATCTTGTAAGCTATTATCTCACGAACTAGTTAATTAGATACGAGCTCCTATATGATTATCCTCCCCATCCAATTACATGATCATCATCTTGTAAGCTATTATCTCACAAACTAATTAATTAATCAATTAAATACGGGCCCCTATATGATCATCCTTCCGACCCAATTACTTGATCATCATCTTGTAAGTTATTATCTCACGAACTTGTTAATTAGATACGAGCGCCTTTTTCTTTTGCTTCACAGCCTACTTGATTTTACCTGCCGTTGCCAGCTGTTGTTCCTCTCAAGACAGGTTTTTTTTTTAACTGAATTGATTGGTGGATTAATATATGCAAAAAGATATGGCGGAAATAGCTAGACAATTGACATTTTCCATGAAAATGAAGTTGGAATAGAGCTAAATATAGACATGTCGTAATGTAAAGCACAAAGAAGAAAACGGCTTTACGTAAGAAATCGAAATAAATTCCGAAAGAATATATATATAGAGAGAGAAAATTCCCACATGGAGGTTATGGGAGTTTTTCGCATTAAAAATAAAGGTTTATATGGAAGAAATCCTTGGAATATAGGGAGAGTCCATGTGTTGTTCACATGGTTTTGCTCAAGGAGAGACGTTGTATCACTGTCTAGGCTTGAGAAATTTGACTATGCAAATGCAACATTAATTTGTCATTATCTACCTTCATTCTTGTCTCTTTGACTCTAGATTTTTCGATTTTCTTGGTCTTTACTCCCTCCGGTTCATAATAAGTGTCTAATTTATTTTTTTATTTTAGTTTAAAATAAGTGTTCAGTTATATAATCAAGAAAGAATTCAATTTGTTTTTACAGAATAACCCCTACATACATATTCCTAAAAAGTTTTCTTACTCCTCACATTAAATGTTTAATTAGGGGTAGTTTAGTCATAGTAGGTATTTTTGTATAAAATTTAGTATTTTCTTAATGGACATGCTAAAAGCAAATTAGACACTTATTATGAACCGGAGGGAATACTTATTTTATTTTATTATTTGGCATAAACGTGAAAAGTTGATACATTCAACATTTATGTTGTTTGCTACAATTTCTAAAGTGAACTCTTCACTTCTGAAGTATGAACAAGAACCAACGAATGTGTAGTGTTATTAACTCTAATACTCTATTATTCAACCCGCGCAATATATAAAATTATGTATAGTCAATATATAATCTATATATACAAACAAACAAAAAAAGAAAAAATAAATATTAAATTTGGTTGGCTATTTGTGTAAAAATCCCGTTGGGAAATGTTGTTTGTGTTCCGACAGATCTTTATCTGTCAAAAAATGGGTAAATCTAGTATCCCTACGTTTCGCTAAGAATATTTTAAAAAAAATTGAATCTATGTTCTTACACTAAATGTGTGCACAATGTATCAAAAATACCCTTTTCAATGTTGTGTTCTTAAATTACATAAGTTGGAAAAAGGGAAGGTTGGAACTAAAACTTACTAAATCATGTAGAAAGCGATATTATTTTTGTAACAAAATAAAAAGAAAAAGAAAACACTTAAATTGAACTAGAGAAATAAGTAATTAATTACATTAAGGGTGTTTAACCAAAAATTGCGTAATTCGGTTAAAGCTTATTTTAAGAAGTACTCGGGCTACTGATAATCAAGAAATTCTATATTTACTTAGTAACAAGAAAGGAAATTCGAATATGAGATAGCAAAGATAACCAATACTAAGCAAAAGAAAGTAATTGTATTCCAATAATAATCAGAACGTGTCTGTACAAATGATATCTCTTCCCCTTATATAAGAGTTTACAAGTACAAAGTCTTTCTCCTTTTATGATCGAATCATTAAGAGCATTAATGATATTAATGAGATGTTAGAATTGGTAATTGTATCTGTTCATGAAGATTCTATAACTTTTGAGGTCATTCATGCTCATAAATTAATGATTCATGAATCTTTCCTTTTTAATGTCTTGATTCACTTCGTCGGTACCTCTTTATGTAACCATTTAAACTTGAGCATTCATGCCTTCCCCTCTCGTGAGTGATTTGCTCGTATCTGTTACGACTCGTGCCTCTTTTAATGCGTCTTTCCAATTGTTACTTTCTTACTGATCCACGTGTCTCGACATATCAGTCACTCGTATAAATTCACGTATAATATTTATTTTTACCAATACAGATAGTCCCCTCACTTGCCGAATATTCTACAATTGAATATTTGGGAAGTGGTATGTATTTATGACGGGAACTTTTGCCGTTGTTTCCCATGTACCATTATGTTTCCTTCAGAACTGTAGCGTCATATGTCACTTTCATTTAATGCATGTTCCATGTGGCCTTCGTTAATTGGTTCTGCGACTCTTCAGCGATTTCTAGGGCTTTTTTCCTGCTGCATCAGTCATAAATCGACTGTTTCATTATGACGTTTCCATCATGACTCACTTCTTATGACAGTTACTCCTTCATATAAATACCTCTTCTGCAAAAAAAAAAATCCTCATTGTTATTTGTTCATAATAGTTCTCATTCTTCATCTCATATTCCTTTCTCGTATAACTATTTCTCTTCAAATCCTGATCCTCGTAATGTTGTTATAGTAGATAAACTTGCCCCCTCATCTGCTCCTACTAGAAGTAGAAGAGGTAGCAGGCTACGTAGTTTAGCGTCTGTTTCTATCCATGGTTCTTCTTCTTAACCTAGTACCATTACCACGTCGTCTTCTAGAACTAGGGCCTCTTCTTCACATATATCTTCTGCTAGAAGTAGAAATTCTAGTGAACCACTTCGTGAACCTACTATCGATGAGATTATTCCTGCTGAACTTTCCTTCTTTACTTCCATGACTTCTCCTGATCGTGCTGATGCTTACCTATCTCAGATTACGGAGGTTCTGATTTCCCTTGCGCGGAGAGACTGTCATTGGAAATTTGATTTCCCAATTTTAGTTCCTAAAGCAAATCAAAGGATTACCTTATTCAAAGCTGGTAGTTCATTTGTGTGTATATATCCCTTTACGTTGGGTTTTAGACCACCTATTGACCCAGTGATCATTGAGTTTTGTCGTTTCTTCAACGTTTTCTTAGGATAGATTGGTCCTATTGTTTAGAGGGCATGGCATACCTTAGATACTTGTCAAACTTGGCTATTTTACCCTTTACCTTTTGTCTTCTGATTCATCTTTATTCCCCTAGTTATTTCATTCTGGGGTGTTTACTCTCGTGGCCAGAAGTAAGAGGGTTTTAGTGAGCCCTGAAGATGACAAGGATCGTGGTTGGTATGCCCGATTCGTTGCTTCTCCCACAAGTGGGTTAGTGGGAGAAGAGAACATGCGTTTCCCAAAAAAGTGAAACTTTGCACATAAGTTTCTTTTCATTTTTTTATTTCTCTTCTTTATTTTTATTTTATGTGAAGAATTTGAAACCTCATAACGATTTTATTTTTCTATTTTAGCAACCATGGAAGCTGTTAAAGAAGTCCCAGATTTTTGTGGTTGGGTAGAAAAATTATTAACTGTTGCTCCTACGAAAGTAAGGTCCTCGAAATACCTTTCTAAAAGGTTTGGATGGAATGTGAAGACTCATGTATCTTTCTCTTCTACTTTGTACCTTGCTTTTGCACTTACTTGGGCACTTATTAACCCTTTTTTAAACGGAAAAGGGTCTTATATATCCTTGTACTATGGTAAATTATTTAAAATTATCCCCCGTTATACTATTGGGCCATAAAAGTCCCTACCGTCCAACTATCCTAACAAATCTGCCCTTATTTTGACTGAAGTGCCACGTGTCCAGATTTAAAAAAAGGCAAGGATGGATCCCACGTGGCACTTCCGTCAAAGTAAGGGCAGATTTGTTAGGATAGTTAGACGGTAGGGACTTTTATGGTGGACAATATTAAATAATTTACCATAGTACAAGGATATATCAGACCCGTTTCCGTTTTTTTAAACTAGGGTTTCATATTCAGGGTGTGAGTGTTGCATCGATTTCTGCTTCGAGACTCTCTATGTCAATGGCTCAAGAGATAATCTTGAGTTCTTCATCAAAAAGAAAAGCTGAAAGAGCACACAGTTCTGGGAGTAAAGAGGAACGGAATGAAGGCTCATTGGTTCGTAAGACTCGAGCTAGGAGACGTGTCATTTCAGATGACGAAACTACTCCTCCTCCCAGTCTTGTTCCTATGCATGAACATGAAAGTGCTACCTTAGTCAGTTATAATGATGAGATGCATGTTGTTTCTCGTGGCTCTACTTAACAACTCTTTTCTCGTGGGTTTGATGAAGATTTCGGCTTTGTTTCTGAAGAAATGCCTCTTGCTTCTTTTCCCGTGTCTGTTCCAATCGATCCTCATTTCCTCGCATATGTTGCTACTACTACGCACGTGGCTGTTTTGATTCCATTGACTATTCCTAATATTACAACTTCTCATGCTGAATTTGGTTCCTCTAGTAGGGCAATGAAAAAAATTACCATCAAAGTACCTGAAGGTGGTAATCTTCTGAAGAAATCTGGCCAAGCTGATGTATGCCTGAAACCATTGATTGGCCTAGTTGAGAAGTTAAAATTGGAGAGCCACGATTCTTTAATGTGGATGAATGATATCATACATTCATCTTTGAAGGTATAAGCCTTAGCGTTTTATTTTGCACATGATTTCTTTTTCATTGGTATCACATTTTTCCTTTCTTTGTGTAGATCAACCTCATTGGCATAGAGATGATGAAGAGGATAGCGTCTTTGTTTCTGAAGAAATTCCTCTTCTTTCTTTTCCCGTGTCTGTTCCAATCGATCTTTATTTCCTCGCATGTGTTTCTACTACTTCTTCCGTGGCTATTTTGACTCCGTCGACTATTCTTAATATTACAAATTCTTATGTTGAAGTTGGTTCCTCTAGTAGGGCAATGAAAAGAATTACCATCAAAGTACCTGAGGGTGATAATCTTCTGAAGAAATCTGGCCAAGTTGATGTATGGATGAAACCATTGATTGGCCTAGTTGAGAAGTCAAAATTGAAGAGCCACAGTTCTTTAATGTGGACGAATGATATCGTACATTCATCTTTGAAGGTATAAGCCTTAGCTTTTTATTTTGCACATGATTTATTTTTCATCAGTATCACATTTTTCCTTTCTTTGTGTAGATTAACATCATTGGCATGGAGATGATGAAGAGGATAGTCCACATAGAGCAATTAATTAATATTATCAAATCAAGGCAAACAATTGGAAAGTGTAGTTCGATGGCCTTCAACTTGAAAATGAAATCTTAGAGGAGGAAAAGTGTACCTTGAAGCAACAAGTGAAAGTAATGGTAGCAGAGTTGGCAGTTGAGAAAGCCTCATCTAATCAGATGGGCAAAGATAAAAACCTTCTCGAATCTTTATTTGTTGAGAAACGTTCTAAAGCTACTGAAGAAATTAGAGGTCTGAAAAAACTACTAAACCAGAAAGAAGTTTACGCGAGGGAGCTTGTTCAAACGCTTACCCAAGCTCAAGAAGATATCCGAGTGTCTTCTAATAGAGTTCAATTTTTAGAGAGTTCAATTTTCCCCGTACAGGCTTCTTATGATGATGCCTTGAGTGAGAAGGAAGAACTAAGAAATGAAATTGAGCAATGGGGACGAGATTATGAAGCCCTCGAAGATAAGGCCGTTGTTGAAGTTAGTTGGGCTTGCTTGAACACGCGCCTGGATACTTTAACAGAGGCAATCCAAGAAGGATTTGACTTAGCTGCTGAGATTGCAAAGATAAAACAAAATATTGAGAAAACCCAACAGAGTCAGAGCTTTTCTTCACTTGCGGTTGACATTCCCGAGGGTGATGAAGTTACTCTAGGTGAAACTGTTGTTCAATCTCCTTCCACTCAAGTTGTTCCTCCTGCTATTGATGATATCATTCCTCATCCTACTGGTTTATATTCTTCCTCACAGTGAAAGTTTGAAAAGTTTGAAGTATTTGTTCTTTTTTTTATTGGTGGAATATTTGGAAGTTTTAACCCTGGTCCTATTTGGGGGCTTAGTAATGTTTGAAAGTTTTACCCCTAGTCTGTTTGGGGTTTTAGTATCAAGTAATCGGGTTGGAACTAAGTTTTATACTTATTTTTAACCAAGATTATAATATTACTAAGTTTTTGTCTATCTCTTATAATACCTTTATTTCGAGTTTCTATTTTACCCTTTTAGCGGCTTACCCTTGCCTCATTTTGGGTTTTGAAGACACATGTTTGTCTTATATTCATAAGTTTGGGCTTTATTTTTGCCTATTTCAATGTTTGGGTTTTTATTTTACCCTTTATTATTTAATTTTGCATTAAAAATGCTTCAGTGATTGACTCTTTTGGATAAGCACGAATTATAAAAGAGGGCCCTTATATATACAACACTTAATGAAGAAAATATCTCAACTTCATATTGGTGTAAACATACGAAAGAAGAAGTAGGGACATAAATATTTCCTAGAATAACTTGAAGAAGTTTTGTATTCTTGAACTTTCAAACTGTAAACTTTACATGTATTCGTATAACGTCTACAACTATTTCATAAATATTTTCTTCACAACAAATTTTACAAGATTCAAGGGTATATCTTGCAACCCACAACTAAATATTGCCTTAAACCTAGATATTCGTAAGATTTTGTGATTTACATCTACGAGTGTATTTTTCATCATAGGTTTTTGAATCAGGCTTGAATTTTTGGCTTTTTGGCTCTTGATTTGCTCGCTCTTAACTTTCGATTTGTTGGGTAGATTACTTCAGGCTTGACTCAAATTCTGACTTTTCTAGTCTTCTTCGCCTCCCATATATATATAGTCCCCCAAGTGTTAGAGCTTTGATGTATGAAATCTTGAGCACTTGATTATTCCTTTCATGTGGTCCATTTCCTGAAAAGAAAAAACATACAGGACTCGGAGGTATAATTTTAGTTGATGACTACTTAACCCTTTTATTTCTATTAGAAAAGTTGTAACCCAGACCGAGGATGATTTTATATCCCGCATGTCTTTTAGGTCTAAGATCATCATTTGGTGTGGGCCAGCTATGTGCCTATCATCTAAAATGAATAGTATAATTAAAAAAGAATAAATTTAAACCTTGGATAAACGATACCTGACCGGGACTTCTCTCTTTCATAAGTAATATTTCTTCAAATGAATAACATTCCCATTTGATGGGAGTACTTTGCCGTCCATTGTTTCTAACTCATACGCATCCTTTCCTGCAATTCCTCAAATCTTGTAAGATCCTTCCCAATTTGGGCTCAACTTTCTTGCATTGGATGCTCTTGTTTATTGAAAAAGTTTCTTGAGTACGAAGTCCCCAATCTTGAAGTACGTAAGATGAGCTTTCTGATTGTAATATCGCTCAATAATTTGCTTCTGCGCTGCCATTCTTATCAAGGCTGTTTCTCTCCTTTCTTCAAGCAAATCGAGATTTATTCGCATTTCTTCCTTATTTAACTCTTTGTTTGCTTGGGTGTATCTCGTACTTGGTTCACCTATTTCAACTGGAATTAAGGCCTCAGCACCATACACAAGTGAGAATGGCGTCTCTCCCGTACCTGTTTTTGTTGTTGTTCGATAAGCCCACAAGACTCCTGGTTACAGTTCTGGCCATTTTCCTTTTGACTCCTCTAATATTTTCTTTAGGTTATTAATAATAACTTTGTTCTTTGATTCAGCTTGTCCATTGGACACATGATGATAAGGTGTTGAAGTTATCCTTTTCATCTGCCAACTTTGAAAAAAAATTGTGATTTTTGCGCCTATAAATTATGGGCCATTATCAGACATAATTTCTTTTGTTACTCCAAACCGACATATGATGTTTTGCCAAATTAAGTCGCTGACTTCTTTTTCTCGCACCCGTTTGAAGGCACCTGCTTCTACCCACTTGGTAAAATAATCACTAAGTACTAATGAAAATCGTACCTTTCCTTTGGTAGTGGACCCACGATATCCATCCCCCACTGCATAAAAGGCCATGATGCAATAACCAGATGTAATAACGCTGTTGGGAAATGCATATCGTTACCATATCTTTGGCATTTCTCACATTTTGCCACAAATCTTTCTGCCTCTTCTTCCATTTTTGGCCTATAATACCCTGTTCTTATTAGAGTTTTTACTAAGGATCTTCCTCCTGCGTGAATTTCATAGTGTCCTTTATGTACTTCTCTCATAACATACTATGTCTGAGAAGGTCTGAGACACCTTGCTAAAAGACCATCGAACATCTTTCAATATAAGTTGCCTCAATCCAAACAATAACGGGCGGCTTTTCGTCGAAGTGCTTGGGTCTTTTTCTTATCTTTAGGTAAAATTCCGTACTGCAAAAAATTAACGATCTCATTTCTCCAATCCCAGGTTAAATTATTAAAATATACCTCAATTTTATCTTGATCGAGTGCCAAATGAAACAAATGTATTACGGAAGTATTTTCTTCATTTGTTACTTCTGCAGCGGATGCAAGATTAGCCAACGTGTCTGCTTCGACATTTTCTTCTCGGGGTATTTGCACGATTTTCCAAAATTTAAATTGCCTGATCAAATCTCGTGCCTTTTCTAAATATTGATCTATCCTTGCCTCTCCTGCTATATAAGTCCACTGCATTTGATTAACTATGACCTGCGATTCGCTTTTGATTATAACCTGCTCTATTCCGAGCTCTCGTGCCAATTCTAAACCTGCAATCACAGCTTCATATTCTACTTCATTATTAGCAATAGGATGCCACTTTATAGCTTGCCTTATAGTTTCTCTAGTAGGTGGGATTAGAACAATGCTTAAACCTGCTCCTTTAACATTCGAGGAGCCATCGATAAACAGGGTGCAAGTACCTGGATTAGACCCATTAAATACCTGTAGTTCCTTTTATACTTCTGTTACCATCCCTGGGCTGAAATCTGCCACAAAATCTGCTAAAACGTATGATTTATCGCAGTTCTAGGTTGATATGTAATGTCATATTCACTTAGTTCTGTGACCCACTTTGCTAATCTACCTGATAACTCTTGCTTAAGCAATATATTTTGTAATGGGTAGGCGGTCACTATAGAGATAGGATGACATTGAAAATAAGGTATTAATTTTCTAGATGTCATTATTAGAGTTAAAGCAAGTTTTTCTAGATGAGGATACCGATTTCAGCATCCAATAAGGACTTACTAACATAATAAATTAGAGATTGTCTACCTTTATCTTTTCGAACAAACATGACACTTACTGACATCTCTGATACAACGAGGTAGATGAGTAGCCTTTCTCCAACACTCGTCTTAGCCAGCGATGGTGGATTTGTCAAGTATGTTTTTAGATTTTTGAGTGCTTGTTGGCATTCTTCAGTCCACTCAAATAGGCTTTGCTTTTTCAACACTGAAAAGAACTTAAAGCTTTTCTCCGAAGATTTAGAAATAAATCTTCCCAATTCTACTATCCTACCTGTCAACCACTGTACTTCTTTTTTGCTCGTGAGTATATTCGGTATTTCTTCAATAACTTTAATCTACACTGGATTTACTTTAATTCCTCGGTTAAAAACAAAACAACATAAGATCTTACTTGATGACACGCCAAATGCATAGTTTTCGAGATTTAACTTCATATTGAATTTGAGAATCTGAAATGTATCTGAAAAATGTTGGATGTGATCCCCCGCTCGTGTTGACTTGACTAACATGTCATCAATGTAGAATTCCAAGGTTTTTCCTAGGTGCTCTTGGAACATCTTCGTTACGAACCTCTGGTATGTGGCTCCAACATTCTTTAGACCGAAATGTATGGTTTTATAACAGTAAGTCCCCCTTTCTGTAATAAAGGAAGTTTTTTCCTTATCAAAAAGATCCATTTTTATCTGATTATATCCTGAGTAGGCCTCTAAAAAACTTAACATTTCATGACATGCAGTAGCACTAATTAGTTGATCTCTGTGCGGTAAAGGAAAAGAATCTTTAGGACAAGCTTTATTCAATTCAGTATAGTCTACACAAACTCGCCACTTACCATTCTTTTTGGGTACCACTACAGTATTAGCTAGACAATTAGGATATTTTACCTCTCGGATAGGCCCAACTTTTAAAAGGTTTTGTACCTCATCTTGAATCACCTAGTTTTTTAAGGTTCCTTGCTTCCTTTTCTTTTGTTTGATAGATGGGTGTGTTGGATCTTCATTCAGCATATAAGTCATCACCTCCGGGGGTATGCCTTTCATATCTAAATGCAACCAAGCAAAGCAATATGCGTTAGCTTTTAAGAATTCAATTAACTTACCTTTCAACTCCGGGCTCAGATTGTTTCTGATGTAAACTTTTCTATCCGGCTAATGTATAACAAGCACCACAGCTTCGAGTTCCTCAATTTTTGTTTTGATGTTTTCGTTCTCTTCTGGCTCTTGAATAGTATCAGGCTTTAAGTCTACCTCCATTTGTCCATCTTTGGTTGAGGTGTGAGTTGTTAAACCCTCAACTGAATTCTGTAATTGCTGTTTCACATCTGCAATGTCATTTTATTTGCTTAAATCCGCCACTGAATTGATACTTCTAGAAGCTTGATGATCACCACAGATTTTCCTAATTCCCCATTGTTAAGGGAACTTAATAACCTAATGTAAATTAGATGGAACGTCATCCATCTCGTGAATCCAAGGTATGCCGAGGATAATATTGTACGTCACATCCATATCTATTACTTGAAATTTCATATATTTGACTACTCCTACTGCGAATGTAGTGAGTATTATCTCCGATGTTGTAAGAACTCTTGAATTGTAAAATACATATAAGGTACGTGCTTTGGGTACCAATTTATCATCAGCTTGCATCATGTTTACCACTCTTAAAAGAATGATATTTACAGAGCTACCTGGATCAATCAAAATTCGTTTCACATTAGTATCATGTTCAAGTAGAGATATTATCAATGCATCATTATGTAGGATTAACACACCATTTATATTTGCATCATCAAATGTTATACTCTCTTCTTCTAAAACATAGCAAACTCTCTTTTCGTGGCTGACTGTGATTTTTTACGCCTTTTTTGTAGTCGTATAGGTCACACTGTCACACCTCCTTTTTCCTACACCCCCTAGAAGAGGGTATAATAAAGGGAATTTTTCCAATTAAAGGACAATCGAAACAGAATTATTTTTTATTAAAAATTCAAAGTCACCACTTGGGAGATTTATGGCGTCCCAAGTCACCAGTTTAAATCCCGAATCGAGGAAATGGTTGACTCTGTTTAACAGTCCGCGAACCAGAAATCCGAATAAGGAATTCTGTCAACCCGGGAGAAGGTGTTAGTAATTTCCGAGTTCCTTAGTTCTAGCACGGTCGCTCAACTGTTATATTCGGCTTAATTATCTAATTTTTAAAACACTTTCAAATCTATGTGCAATTTTAACTTTAGCCGCATTTATTCATTTTTAGGAAGATTGTAACGTTATTAAAACACGTCTCAAACCACATCACATAAATGCAACCGTGGTCTTTGATATATTTTAACATCGTTGAGATTTGAATTTGGATCACATAAATACGCACCCGAATTTAGGGAGGTAATATTATTAAAATACGCGCCTAAAGTAACTACGCATTTTTAACTTTGCGAGGGCCATAAAAATTTTCTAAATGGCACGCCTCAAGTTCTAAGTATTTTAGAAGAAACAATTAAATGAGGGCCACACATTTGATGTTTTATTTGGCGCGGCGCACCTTAATTCCATTTTTAAAAGTATATTTAAACTAGAAATCGTAGGGCATAGACTATTTGTTTTCTACAATGGCTCACCCCGCAAAATGATTAAGGAAAAACTTAAAAGATTCTAGTTATTTTGAACTAAAGATTAAACCCCCGCGAGAAGACTAAAATTTGACATATCAAAAATTCATGAACCCAAAGAAGGAATATCTTGCATTAAACAAATGAATCGCCTCCTTGTGTAATCACTGAACATTAAACTTAAAAGGGCCCGATTCATGGTGAGGAAAAAGGGCGAGAAATCTGACCACATTCTTATTTTGTGCCTGCATTAGGCCCAATTTTCATGGCCCAGACAATTTATTGATCACAGCAGGTTAGTTAACACATACCAGCGGGAAAAGAGAGTCAAATTCGAGCAAGCACCATGTTGAAGGAAAACAGACGCATGTCTTTAGGAAAATCAATTTTTAGGATTGTTTTTAATGCACTCTTAAGCAAATCTATCGGACTGGCGATCTACTAATGGCAATCCCATTTCTAGTAACTAGCTGTAAACCAATTTTAACTTCCAAATCTCCAAATTGAATATTACAAGACAAATATGAAGCTTTAATCTCAAACCAAACTCATATGAACAGAGCTTCATACAGGATACTAACAACACGCATGTTCTTAGCTGACTAAAACATAAATCAGAAGCACCAATTGATTTCAACTAAAACCAAACAAAATTCAAGATATACCCAACCTTAAACTACAACTACGATCTTCAAGACTAAAAACAAAACTGAGAGATTTTCAGCGAGTAACTCACAAAGTTAGAACCCCAAATTCAATATCAAACGTGAATTCAAGTAAATATAGTCCATTGTCCACTTATTAATACAGATGCAAAAACCTACATTAAGTCATTTTCACATACTCAATTTTAGAGGAAAGAAAGAGGTGCTAACTAACATCTATAACTGAAAAGATAACAACAGAACATGTAAGTAGTAAAAGAAAAGGGAAAATTCAGCTTCAAATAGCATCTTCGTTTAACCAAACTCCAAATCTTTTACATGCTCAACAATCATGCCTCAAAACTGTTTCTCATTTCATTTAGCAAATTACCTTCACAAACAATGGAGTCTCAAGAATAGGTACTTAGAAATTGAAAGGGAAAAAGAGGTGAGGAAACAGCAAACAACCACAGCACAAGAGCACAGCAGTATCAATGAAACAGTAACACCCCTCAAAGCAACTCAAAATCAGCCTTCAAAGCCCCAAATCACAACATCTTCAACCCGGATGCAGGACTAGAAGTTTTTCAGATATTTTGACTAATGATTACTATCAGAAACTAGAGACTAGGTATATTTGAGCCAAATTTCCAACCAATATTGCAAAGAAACCAGTGCTAGACCTAAATATACAGCCGCTACAGCTTTTCAAGATTTTTTAACTCTTTTTTTCTGCCTTGAAAGGCAAGTTTAGGATGCCTTTATAGGCAAGGGACTAAGGCATACCTAGGGGTTTAGTTATTTCATTTTAGTCCCTTTTATATTTTCCTTTTTGCTACTTAGTCCTCTATTTTCTGACTTGGTAACCAAGTAAAGCCTAAAATTTAATAAAAAAACCCCTACCCAAACTCCCTAGAAGCTTCTAAATCTGTTACCAAAGATTCCACTTTATGAATTACCCAATTCACCCCTTGTTTACCATGTTCTTACCCTGAAGACCAGCCTGGGTCAAGCGGGTATGGGTTATGAATCCCAAACGGATTCAATATCTGACTAGACATGGCCTCAAATTCAGGCCAAACAGGGTTCCCTTAGAATGAGGTCTGGATTGACCTTAGAGTCCAAATAGCAAAGGTGGCCCAAAACCAAATCAAGGCATGAGAAAGGAAACACTTAAATAACTTCAGAAAAACCAAACTCATATTAAATAATCGATTACTAAACACAAATAGGCAGGACACTAACTAATTCATTAAAACAGAATAAGCCTAACTAAATTATGAGCCTAAAATACTAGTTAATGAAAAACTAAAGTAAATTATCACATCAACCTAGCTAGGTTAAACTAAATGGCTAAATGAAGAAAGTGATCATAGAATTTATTAAGCAAAACAAAATTAAAGGGGGGGAACCTGGAAAAGAACAGACAGAACAAGGTTTAACTTGGCCGAAAATTTTGGGTCGACTTTCCATTGACTAATCCGGAGAAAAGAAGAAGAGAGGGAGAAAAACAGAAGAATGAATCAAAGAAAGGAAAAAAAAATTTCACCGAATGAAGAACTTGAACCCGATTGACCTTCGATTTAAGTCTCGAAATGATGTTAATCGTTTGTTCTTATGTCAAGAACAAAAGAACAACATTATTTCACGACTCAAACAGCCCTAAGACAGACCATTAACTCTGCATGAATTGATCAAGACTTAACCTCTGAGGCTCGAACCTTTGATTCAATATTCGAGCAATTCGGTGTAGATTCGAAGGAAATGGAATGGAGTTTTGGAATGAGGGAGAGAAAGGGTGTGATTTTGGGTGCCTTTGGTGTGGCACCGCCACTTAGAAAGTTGGGATCTTGAGGCGGCGGGCTAGGGTTTCAGCCTTTGATCTGATGTTCGAAGAGTGTCAGAGGGATTTGAGGGAAGGTAATCAAGGATTTAGCAAGAGGGAGTTGAGGGGAGTAACTGGTGTTAGTTTGAGGTCGGTTTGTGGTGGCGCCGCCATCGGTGGTGAGGGAATCTCTGGACGGCGGTTGTTTAGGGTTTGAGGAGAGGGGTTGTGAGGGAGATGAGTGAGGGGTATGGGGTGTTTAGGACATATTTATACTTAAGCTACCCTAGTTCACAGCCGTTCGATTGAGGAACCTCGACGGCTCAGATCTTTCTTGGCTAAATGGGATCATTTTGGATGGAAAAGGGCTGATCGGATTTTTTGAGACGGGCTTGGGCCGGTTTTGGAGGGTATCTGGATGGGTTGCAGCTTGGGCTTAACAATTTTAGCCCAAAATTGGTTCTCTTCCTCTTTTTATTCCCATTATTTTTAAATTAAAAAAGAACCAAAATTACCTCTAAATTAATTTATAAAACCAAACTAACCTATCAAAAATGCTAATTAATCCTAAATAATAATTATCACAAACAAATTGAAAGAAAAACCACCTAAAATCAAAGTTAAAATTAAAGGTGCAAATTAAACCATTTTTTGTGATTTTCTTTTTATAAAATGACTAATTACTAGTTTAAAAAAATGTCAAATTAAATTCTAAATGTAAATGCACGTATATTTTTGTATTTTCCATTAAAATAAAATAAGCATGCACAAACAAATGCAAACAATTAACAGAAAATGCCATGAAAATCCACAAAATTGCAAATAATGAAAAGAAATTATTTATTTTTGAAATTATGGGAGTAATTCATATAGGGCAAAACTCACGTGCTCACAGCTGCCCCTCTTTGCTCGGAAACACATAGAGTTTTCAGGCAAAGATAAAGTGAGTGGATACGAGCGATTTTTGCCCGTGTAAATACTCTGTGGGAAGCATTTTTTAAAGATTTGACCGCACCCTGCTTCTGAGGTTACTTACATATCCTTGGCTAAAATGGAATCAGGTCAGTGTAGTTCGGGAATGTTTGGTAGCTGGGATTACCTTGAAGTTGTGATTTCACTGCTGCTACTGCTACTGACCCCCTTATTACACCATGTCAAAAATAAAAAGCTAGACTAGACTATGATCTATGAGTTACAAGAAATCCTATCTATATCTTCAAACTTGCTCTTGTGGTTCTTGTTGCCTTGTTGACTTGTATTCTCCCGGTGGAATTCCTTTGTTGTCAACTTCAATTATAATCTGAGATGTTTTCCCTTTCTCTAGGTGGACGCCTGACTGCCGAATTGTATTTTGAGATGTTTCCCTTTTCTCCAGGTGGATGCCTGATTGCTGAACTTGAATTGTATTCCCTTGCTCTCCAGGCGGGCTCCTAACTGTTGAACTTGAATTATATTCCCATGCTCTCCAGGCGGGCTCCTGACTGCTGACTTGAAATGTATTCCCTGCTCTCCAGGCGGGCTCCTGACTTCTAACTTGAAATGTATTCTCTTCTCTCGAGGCGGGCTCCTGACTGCTGACTTAAAATGCATTTCCCTGCTCTCCAGGCGGGCTCCTGACTGCTGACTTGAAATGTCTTCCCTGCTCTCCGGGTGGGCTCCTGATTGTTGACTTGAAATGTGCTCCCTTGTTCTCCAGGCGGGCTCCTGACTGTTGACTTGAAATGTATTCCCTTGTTCTCCAGGCGGGCTCCTGACTGCTAAACTTGAAATGTGCTCCCTTGTTCTCCAGGCGGGCTCCAGACTGCTGACTTTAAAATGTGATCCCTTATTCTCCAGGTTGGCTCCGGACTTCAACAAAACAAACAAAACAAAGAGAACTTTCTGCCCCAGTTTGGTGGCTGGGCATATATGTGATTGTAAACTATACCATCTTACCAAATATCAGTAAGAATTTGAAAGCTAAAACTTGATTTGTACTCCCTTGTTCTCCAGGTGGGATCCTGATTGCTGAAACTTGAATGTATTCCCTTGTTCTCTACGCGGGCTCCTGATTGCTGAACTCGAAATGTAATCCATTATTCTCCAGGCGGGCTCCTGACTGCTAAACTCGAATGCGCTCCCTTTTTCTCCAGGCGGGCTTCTGACTGCTGATTTGAAATGTGCTCCCTTGTTCTCCAGGCGGGCTCCTAACTTCAACAAAACAAACAAAACAAAGAAACCTTTCTGCCCCAGTTTGGTGGCTGGGCACGTAGGTGAGTGTTAAACTAAATCATTCTACCAACTATTATTAAGAATTTGAAAGCTAGGTCCTATTATCCAGGGAGGTCCTGACAACTCTTAACTAAAGGACAATTATAGATCTAAGTTGTATCTTCTAAAGGTATTACTTCCGCTAAGTCATGTTATCTAAGATGGTCTTAAATTGCATCCTATTATCCAAGAAGGTCCTGAAAATCAAAATCAAGTCTTATCCTAAAAAATGACACTTTTACGACTGAATTATACTACCCTACAACAGAATTTACGTTACATCTTGTTATCTAATGGAAATCTTAAAACTTGGTCCCATTATTCAGGGGGGATCCTGAAAACTCCTAATAGAATCTTATCTTGAATATGCAAACTTTGAAGCCAACTTATATTCCTTATGTTAAACTACTCTATTCATGATTGCTTTGAAATTTAACTAAGCCACATTTTCCAGGAGGGTCCTGAGAGTTTACGATCAAACCTGTTTTGGTGCTTGCTCTTTCCCCTACGGAGAGTTTCTCCAAAACAAACGAAATTTTCTTCCCCTGTTTCAATCAAAGGAAAATCTTGTCAGTTTAAAATGGTGGTTATTTGATGGCATTCTTGCTGAAGATGTCTCCGCTGCCGTGTTTTGCTTTGACCTACTTCCCCGAACTGGCCCTGAACCGCTTGACTTTCTGACTGACTTTCAAACCCCATGACCTTTGATGATCCGAGTTTTCTATACCCATAATGTTGTTTTACATCTTTGACCCCTTTATCTGAACCTTTGCATCTCCCATGACATTACCTAATCATTCTACCGATGAAACTTTTGGTGATTCCTTGTATCCCACTTTACATCATGCTATCTTTGGTATGTTTCGGCCACACTGTGCTTTGCAATTTTGGAAGCTGGTAGTGAGCTTTGAAATCCTTTCTTATTTGCATTGAACAAGACTGACATTGAAACATCTTAGAGAAACAAAAACCCCAAAAGAAATGAAATGCAATGACCTTGAGAATTAAGGATAAAGAAAATCCAAAACCAGACGACTTGCTAAAAAAAGAAAAGGAAAAGAGACTTATCTGAGTGGACTGGTACCATTGATCATGACATGCATTTCGGACTAATCGGCCCAATCTGTCCAACCGAACAACTTTCAGTTTCCATACTTTATTGCCCCAGAATTCCATTACCTAATTTCTTCACTCAAACCCTAACCTTGTTCATCCAGCGGTGCCCTGAAAGGTTTTCACCTACAGACCTCTCCCATATGTTCACTTCTCAACTCACTCTCGCCTTAAGGTGCCCGCGAGGGTTTTCACCAATAAGACTCTCTCATTTTTTATTTTTCTCAACTACCGTCGCCTTACGGTGTCCCTGAGGGTTTTTAGCAATATGACTCTCTCATTTTTCATTTCTCTCAGCTCTCGTCGCCTTACGGTACCCGTGAGAGTTTTCATCAATAAGATTCTTATTTTTATTATTTTCTTGCTTGGACTAGAGTGTTGCCCCTGAGATGAATCACCTCTTTCTGCTTGACTTGGCATTTCCTGAAGACTGGTCAGAAGGTCTTTCTTTGGACCGTAATGTGGCTTCTGGATAGAGTTAGAAAGAATGGGTATAAAAGGCTCAAAACAATTCCAATGGGTTCAAAGTTGCAACTTTCAGAACCAAATTTCTTAGAACAACCACAACTTCTGCCCCAGTTTCTTGCTTGGGAACTTTTGGAATTTTATTTTGATGGGACCGAACCGTAAGACTGCCTACGTATCCTTAAAAGGAGTTAGGTCGAACGTAGTTCATGACATATAAATTACTTTGTTGTTGAGAATTTTCTTTCTTTTTCTTCCATTTTCTCTTCTTTTCTTTTATTTCTTCCTTTTGCCTTTTCTCTTTTTTTCCTACTCTTTTCTTTTCTTCTCTTTTCTTCTCTTTTTTCTTTTTCATTTTCATTTTTCTTCTCTCTCTTTTCTTTTATTTATCCTTTATGCTTATGTATCTGAGCTTTTCTACTGATTCCAAAAGAGGGGTATAAAATAAAATAAACAAGGCTCAAAGGGGTAACAAAGGATAAAGTGTTTAGATAGCAGAACAAAATGCCTTCGTCATTCCAATCTCTAAAACATGCCAAGTACAAACAAATACAATTAAAACAAAGAAAATCATACATAATATCTCTTGACCGCATAGGAATTGATGGCCATTTCTACACACTTGCCTTCTATATCTGTAAAATACAAAGTACCATTGGACAACACTCTCATCACGACGAACGGCCTCTGCCAATATGGGGCGAACTTGCCTTTGGCCTCGGCCTGATGTGGAAGAATACGTCTCAACACTTGCTGACCCACTTCGAACTTTCGTGGGCGCACCTTCTTATTATATGCTCTTTCCATTCTCTGTTGATACAACTGAACATGACACA
Organism: Nicotiana glauca; assembly: GCA_026770625.1. Taxonomy (NCBI): domain Eukaryota; kingdom Viridiplantae; phylum Streptophyta; class Magnoliopsida; order Solanales; family Solanaceae; genus Nicotiana; species Nicotiana glauca. The sequence continues at coordinate 58,056 of MU713443.1, read as the reverse complement.
CTGCTGCCAATCTTTTATCATCAATCAAACTCAATTACTCTAAGAGGGCTTTGACCCATTCATTATCATCAATTTCAGCTTCTGCGACAATCAGAAGGGATGGAATTTCCACTTCTGTGGGTATCACTACCTCGGTGCCATATCCTACTAAAGTACGAATACTAGTACGATAACCCAACAATGCAAAAGGCAGCATTTCATGCCACTGTCTGGAACCCTCCACCATTTTCCGCAGTATCTTCTTTATATTCTTGTTGGCCGCCTCGACTGCTCTATTTTCCTTGGAGTGGTAAGGGGTGGAATTGCGTTGTGTAATCTTGAATTGCTGATATACCTCATTCATCAGATGACTATTAAGATTAGCCCCATTATCTGTAATGATCACCTTTGGTATCCTAAACTAACAAATAATATTTGAGTGCACAAAATCAACCACCGCTTTCTTGGTCACAGACTTGAACGTTTTAGCCACAACCCACTTGGTGAAATAATCAATGGCCACCAGATTGAACCTATGCCCATTTGATGTTGCTGGCTCAATTGGCTCAGTTGGCCTAATGACATCTATGCCCCACACAACAAAAGGCCATGGTGCAGACATTGTGTGCAATTTCGATGGTGGAGAATGAATCAAATCTCCATGCACTTGACACTGATGACACCTATGCACAAAACTGATACAATCTCGCTCCATAGTAATCCAATAATAACCTGCTCGGAGGATCTTCTTTACCAATACGTACCCACTCATATGCGGTCCACAAACTCCCGAATATACCTCGGTTATGATAGATGTGGCCTGTTTAGCATCTATGCACCTTAACAACCCAAGGTCTGGAGTTCTTTTGTACGATACCCCTCCACTGAAGAAACATCCACTTGTAAACCCTCGAATTGTTCTCTTTTGATCACCTGTGGCCTGTACCGGATACACTCCCATTCTGATGTATTCTCTGATATCATGGAACCATGGCTCACCATCATGTTCCTCTTCCACCATATTACAGTAAGCATGCTGATTGCGGACCTGAATCTGCAAAGGGTCCACATAAGCCTTATTTGGATAATGCAACATGGATGCCAAAGTGCCAAATCATCGGCAACCTCATTATGAATCCTCGGAATGTGCCTGAACTCTATTGAGTGAAACCGTTGACAAAGATCATGCAAGCATTGTCAGTATGGTATGAGCTTCAAATCTCATGTTTCCCATTCCCCTTGAATCTGGTGTACCAGAAGGTCCAAGTCACTCATTACCAAGACTTTCTGGACACCCATATCTACAGCTAACCTCAAACCCAAGATACATGCCTCATACTCGGCCACGTTATTAGTACAATAGAAACGAAGTTGAGCTATAACAGGGCAGTGCTGCCTTTTCAGAAATAAATACCGCTCCTATCTCAACGCCTTTCATATCAGCAGCCCCATCAAATAAAAGTTTCCATCCTGGCTTCTCAACTTATTCTAACTCATCAATGTGCATTACCTCTTCGTCAGGGAAGTATGTCTTCAAATGTTCATATTCTTCATCTACTGGATTCTCAGCCAAATGGTCAGCCAACGCTTGTGCTTTCATTGCAGTCCGGGTCACATAGACAATGTCGAATTTTGTGAGCAAGATTTGCCACTTTGCGAGCCTCCTTGTGGGCATAGGCTTCTGAAAGATATACTTCAATGGATCCAACCGAGAGATGAGGTAAGTGGTATACGATGACAAGTAGTGTTTCAACTTCTGTGCTACCCAAGTTAGGGCACAACACGTCCTCTCAAGCTGAGTATACTTAACCTCGTAAGTTGTGAACTTCTTGCGGAGGTAGTCTATGGCCTACTCTTTCCTGACGGTGATGTCATGTTGACCTAACACACATCTAAACGAATTGTCTAAAATTGTCAAATACAGAATCAAAGGCCCTGTTTCTGGCGGGACCAATACCGGGGGATTTGATAGATACCTCTTTATCTTATTAAATGTTTCTTGACATTCGTCTGTCCACTTGATCGCAGCATCCTTCTTTAACAGCTTGAAGATAGGTTCACAAGTTGTCGTAAGCTGAGTGATAAACCTGCTGATGTAATTCAATCTCCCTAACAGAATCATCACCTTAGTATTGTTCTTCGGAGGTAGCAATTCTTGGATGACTTTGATTTTTGATGGGTCTAATTCAATACCTCGACGGCCGACTACAAATCCCAACAATTTTCCAGATGGAACACCGAAAGTGCATTTTGCAGGATTGAGCTTGAGATTATACCTGCGAAGCCTTTGGAAGAATTTTCTCAGATCCCTGACATGGTCAGACTGCTTCCTGGTCTTTACAATTACATCATCCACATACACCTCAATCTCCCTGCGTATTATGTTGTGGAATATGGTTGTCATTTGCCCTCATGTAGGTTGCCCCAGCATTTTTCAAACCAAATGGCATGACCCTGTAGCAGTATGTTCCCCATGGTGTAATGAATGCCGTCTTTTCTGCATCTTCCTCATCCATTAAGATCTGGTGATAGCTTGCATAACAATCCACAAAAGAACCAATCTCATGTTTGGCGCAATTATCAATCAATATATGGATTTTTGGTAATGGGAAGTTATCCTTCGGACTCGCCTTGTTGAGATCATGGTAATCAACGCACACCCTGGTCTTACCATCTTTCTTTGGTACAGGCACAATATTGGCTAACCAGGTGGGATACCGTGTGACCCGAATGACTTTTGCATCAAACTGCTTGGTGACCTCTTCTTTGATTTTCACACTCATATCAGTTTTAAATTTCCTCAGCTTTTTCTTGACATGAGGGAATGCCGGGTCAGTGGGCAATTTGTGAACTACCAAGTCAGTGCTTAGACCCGACATGTCGTCATATGACCATGCAAAAACATCTTTCTGCTCAAACAGTGCTTTAATTATCTCCTCTCTGAGTTGTGGTTCAAGGTGGACGCTTATTTTAGTTTCCCGAACATTATCCTAATCCCCTAAGTTGATTGCTTCTGTATCATTCAAGTTAGGTTTGGGTTTTTCTTCAAAATGGCTTAATTTTTTACTAATTTCCTCAAAGGCTTCCTCATCATCATATTCCACTTCATTATCACACTCAATTTCTTGTATTATTATTATTTCATAATTAGATTGGCATTTAAGATTGGGCCGGAGATTCCTCATGCATGTCATGTCACTGAAACCAGCATAAAAAGGACTGTATAAGAAAGAAAAGAAAAACAAAAAAAAACTAATAGGAATGAAAAGAAGGGAAATTGCATTTCATTGAAATTTAAAGATAACAAGGTTTAACTCATCCAAACGGATGGAACATAGGATCTGAATTACAACCCTGGAAATAATATAGATTAAACCGAAAGGAAAATCAAAGATGACTACCAAGACTCCCTCCGAGTAGGAAGAGGAGTAGCTTCCCAATTGTTGATCTTTGCACCGGTCCCCACGAATTGTACATCTGCCTTGCTCGATCCCTCTCCAACATCCACCATATTCACCTCGTCGAACAGATTTTCAAACCTTTCAAGAAACTCCTTATCAGGACCAACCACAGAACCGGGCATTGTTGTTGCTGGACACCTCTTAGTACCAGGCCTGACAAAGGATTGAGAGAGACGGGGGACAGGCTTTGAAAGAACCCATGCTTTCTGTTTCAGCTTTCTAGCTTGCCTTATGTCTGCATCTGTAGGCTTGAACCCCAAACCAAAAGTATCTAAGTTTTTGGGAAGAGACACTAGTTGTACGATTCCTTGCAAAGAAGCACCCCAACCCTTGCCAGGTACGAAGCCATTCTTCAATATCTCCGAAGCCATCATGACTGATGCTTATTTTAGGAACCGAAATGCTTTTCCCCTCTAGGATCTTCTTAACTGATACTGTGTCAAAGACCTGATAGACCCACGGACCTTTGTCGTCTTCAGCTTCGATGAAAGGTACAATGGCATCACTCAGGGCACCCAGATTATCCTCATCGTGCACCACAATTTCCTGTCTGTCCCATTCAAATTTAACCATCTGGTGCATGGTAGACGGTACTGCTTTGGCGGCATGAATCCAGGGTCGACCCAGCAATAGATTGTAAGAAACCGCCACATCCAGCGCTTGAAATTCCATAGTAAATTCAACTGGACCTATTGTCAGTTCCAGCACTATGTCCGCGACAGAATCCTTCCCTCCACCGTCGAACCCCCGAACACAAATACTATTCTTGTGAATTCTTTTGTTGTCCACTTTCAAATTGTCTAGGGTGGAGAGAGGGAAAATGTTGGCGCTGGACCCGTTATCAATTAGCACCCGGGTAACCACGGAATCTTCACACTTCACCGTGAGGTAAAGGGCTCTATTATGCTCAGTACCCTCCATGGGCAATTCATCATCAGAAAAACTGACACTTCTTACTTCAAAAATCTTGTTTGCTATCTTCTCCAGATGGTTTATAAAGATCTTGTCAGGAACGTGGGCCTCGTTCAAGATTTTCATCAACGTCCGGCGGTGCTCGTCCAAATGGATTAACAATGAGAGCAATGAGATCTGAGCAGGGGTCTTCCTCAACTGCTCTACAATAGAATAGTCTTGCACCTTCATCTTCTTTAAGAACTCTTCCGCTTCTTCTTCGGTCACAGCTTTCTTCACTGACACCGGATTATCTTTGGAGGTTTTGGCTTTTCTCAACTCCTTGCAGGCAAAGAAAATCCCCGAGCGAGTTAGACCATGGGTCTCACAAACTTCTTCTTTAATCTCTTTCCCTTTGTAAAGCACTGTCATTCGGCCATAATTCCAAGGGACGGCCTTGTTGTTGACTATTGGTAGCTGAGTTACTGGTTTGATAATAACAGGCTCTGTGCAAGCACCTTCCACCACTACAACGGGCTTGTTAGCTGCCCCTGGCACTACCACTTTTGCTTTTTCTTGTTTCACTGCAACCCTGCTCGAAGACTCCTTCTGAACTACCACAACTGGTTTACTATCTATCTCTTTCAACTTGATCAACGACTTCCCACTAGTTGACTTTTCACTCGTCCTGACTTTGCTGGACCTGATCATCATTACAGTCTGTGAGGGCTTCTTATGCTCTCTTCCTTTACGCACTATTTCAATCATATTGGTCTCATGATTGGCCGAAAGCAGATTCTGGTTGATGTTAGGAATTTCCGGGGCTTGAACCTCAATCCGACAGGTATCAATGAGCTCTTGAATAGCTATTTTCAATTTTCAGCATTTCTCTGCGTCATGCCCCGGAGCCCCTGAACAATATTCAAAACTCACCGAGTGGTCAAGAATTCTCGGAGAGGAATTTGGCAGCTTAGGCTCAATCGGATTTAACATGCCCAACTGTCTCAACCTATAAAATAGACTGGTATATGATTTTTCCAATGGAGTGAAAGTCTTCTGCTTCTGCGACCTCTCATTCTTGAAGGCTTGATTTGGTCGAAAACCTATTCCAGGGGAATTTCTATAGGCTCTTGGGGGTGGGTAGGTGCGTTGTGGAGCTGGGTAAGTATTCTGTGGGGTTGGCACATGCCCTTGTGCGTGGGTAGGAGGTTGAGTGTACATTTGAGCATGGTGGACAGAGTAGTGGGGGTCTGGAGGTGGGTAGTAGTGTTGTGGTTGATTATATAAAGTGTGGTAGTAAGTCTGGGGGTGGGGTCGAGGCTGGTTATAGTAAGGTGATGACCTCTAGACCAAGCTCTTGACTCAATTGTTGCAACGTCCTCTTTCTTCTTCTTCCCAATACACCTCCAATGCAACTTTGAATGGCCAGGGTGGTTGCTTTAATTGCTGAATAACTCATGATTTTGTTGGACTTGAGTCCTTCCTCTACCATGCTTCCAATTTTTACCACTTCATTAAAGGATTTCCCTACTACTGACACCAGGTGATCGAAATAAGTGGGCTCTAAGGCCTACAAGAAGTAATCAACCATTTCACTCTCTTTCATCGGAGGGTCAGCCCTCGCTGCTTGCTCTCTCCAATGGAAGTCGTATTCTCTAAACTCTCCCAGGCTTCTTCTTAATCCTCGTCAATGACAGACGGTCTGGGATAATTTCAAGATTGTATTGAAAATAGCAGGCAAATGCTTGGGCAAGATCGTCCCAAGTGTACCACCAACCATGATCTTGTCGGGTGTACCATTCCAAAGCTAAGCCACTTAAACTTTGACTAAAATATGCCATCAGTAACTCATCTCTTCCACCCGCCCCTCTCATCTTGCTACAAAAACCTCTCAGGTGTGCCACTGGATCACCATGCCCGTCATATAAATCAAACTTGGGCAACTTGAACCCCGCTGGTAATTGGACATCTGGGAACAGACATAGGTCTTTATATGCCACACTTACTTGACTACCTAGCCCTTGCATATTCCTGAAAGATTGCTCCAGGCTCTTGACTTTTGTAATCATCTCCTCCTGCTCAGAATTCTTAGGAGGCTTCACAGTTTCTGCCGAGAGATCAAAATGAGGAGTGTAAGAACATGGTTATGGTGCTTTGAAGGTCGGTTGTGGGGGATAATAATGATTGTCTTGAGTCTGGAACAGAGGCTCACTGGAAGATCGGTGCAATGCAGCAGGTGGAGATACCACAAACATAGGAATGATTGGTGGAGGAGGGTATGGGACTTGTTTGGGTGGTGGATCTGGTGGTGTTTGGGAGTGGTGCCATAGCATTGTTGGTAGGTGGGAAAGGCTGGAGATGAATTCAAAGTAGGAGGCTTCTGAGGTTGGGCCAATGGTGGGATATAAGCAGGGTTGGCAGGATAAACCGGTGGTGGATACCCCTTTGACCAAGCCTGGTACATTTCAGCCATTTGTTGCTTTAACTTATGCATCTCTTCTTTCATCGCATTAACATCCAATTCATCTACCTCTCTTGACGGATCGACAATACTCGCATCTAGTTCTTGGTTGTCCATCTTTAGCTTTTCCTTGGACCGGGTGTTGTAGGAGTGAGGTGCTAGAATGCCAATCAACTAACCACCTGCATGGACTAAATACATCAACAACACTTTTGTTAGCGGTTAGGGCTTTAACAGATTGGTAACCGCACATTTGGGGAATGAATCCACCTAAGCATTTAACCGTTTCTATTATGCATTTGTTCGGCTGCTTGCGTCATCCCGGCTTTCCCATTTTCCATTTGCCACTTCTTTCTTTTTCATTTCTTTTTTTCTTGCCTTTGTTTTCTCTCTATTTTTGTTCTCTCATACCACCCTCTTGTTTCGCCATTGTTTTCTTCTCTTAGTTTCTTATTCTTCTCTCTTTTTCTTTCATTTTCTCTTTTGTTTTTCTCTTCTTTTTTTTTTGTTTTTCCCCTCATGTTTTTCCTCTCTTTTCTTTTTCCTTTTTGTATTTGGTTACGGTTTAATCCTATGGAGATTGCCTACGTATCATGACCCCGTATGAATTAGACCAACGTAGTTCTTGAAGATATAAACGAAAAATAAATAACAAAAATATTTTGGGATTTTTAATTTTTCATAAAAGCGAGTACTTTGATTACAATGACTTGAAAAACTCAAGCCTCAAAAGCAACTAACAGACTCTGAAAAGATGAAAATACAGACTCAAAGAACTACAGACTCTAACTTAACTGACAGACTTCAAAAGAAGAAAAGTACAGACTCAACAATCACGAATATATTAATGCCTAAAAAACTCCTGGTGCCCGCAGGGCATCATTCGACCTCGCCGCGGGCCTATGTGGAAGATCCCCTTGCAGTCTCTCTAAATCACTCATGATTTGTCGGACAAATGTCATCACCGCTGCAAATAAAGTGGTATGGGTCATATCCTCACATGCTTGGCACTTCACAACAATATAATTGGCAATGGACCTGATCTTCTCTCTGATCCTACCCTTCTCCTGAAGTAGACGCCCGACCTACTGATTACGGGACTCTAACATATGATTGTCGTGGAAATGTTGACTTTGCAGTTGTTGTACTTCTTCCTCCATCTGAGCCATAAGAACATAACATTGTTCCCTTTCAGCTTCAAAATCCTTGGCTTGTTTGATCATTTTGTTCTCGACAGTGATGACCCTTTTCTTTAACCCTGCAACTTCACTGTCGTATTGCTCTTATAACTGCCTAACCAGGCATGCTCTTTCTTCCACATTCTTAGCCAGTTGTATTCGAGCCCTTGCCAACTCATTCTCCACTTTGTTTAAATAAAAACTAGAATCATCCACTTTCTGCCTAAGGTTCTTTATGAGTTTTTCATCCTACTCCTGGAGGGATTCTCGGCTGCTATCTTCATTTCTCGAATTTGGGATCATAAAACTTCATTTTCTTTGGCTAGTTTCTTCTTTTCACCCTCATCGGCTATGGCTTGCAAGCTATTTTCAAACTGAAGGTCCCAGACCTGCTTTTCCATCTCTCCTATTTTGGCCCTGTATTCATTCTCCTTGGCTAACCAAGCCCACTATTCTTGTGATGACTCGACAAAATCCTGGAGGTGGAGTCTTTTGGCCGGCCTCCCAAATGCAATTTCCCTTCTATACCAAGCATGGTACCCAGGTGAAACTTCTCCTTTGGATTGATCTCGTACACAGGTATTCGCCGCCAAGTAATGACACTCACTCTAAATCTGGCGGACTGCTGCTTTAGCAAACTAGCCATCAACACCAATCTCAACTACTTAGGCACTAAGATCTTCATCTTTTGGCACTATTTGGCATCTCCCGAGCTGTCTTAAAACCCGATACGGGGCATAAGGCTGGATGCTCCTAAGACCCATCAAGAGGAAGTGAGGCCCAATTGCTGGCATATATATGATCTCATCCACATGCAACCATCCAAACGTCCACTCTATTTGGCTGGCAGTGATGGACCGGAGATATGATATCCATCCGGTGACCCCTTCAGGCAAGCTGATCCCATCAGTCCTTGTATAAAATTCCTCTATGCAGGTTTTCTCCATTGACCCATAACTCATGAATTGAGGACGATGGCGTAGGTGTTCACTCATCCACATTTGCAACAACAAGTTGCACCCCTCAAAAAATTTTGCTCCGGCTTTGCAGGCTGTGAGAGCGTGGAAGATTTCAGCTACTATCATGGGCGCAAGGGTGCTTTTGGCCTGGGTGAGTAAAGTGCTGACAATCCCAGCTATTTTTATGTCAATATTTTCATCTTTCCTAGGAAACGCCAGAAGCCCCAAGAAGACCACCATAAAAGCAAAACGCCTATGTTTTTCCCATTTGAGGCGGTTCCCTTTGCTGCATATTCTATTTTTCGGATTGTTGAACCTCCCTATGTGGCCATACCTCTGGTATATAAATTGTGGAGTACAAAATCCAGCTTCCAAATCCGGGTTTTGGACCCCCCTGCTTATCTTTAGTGAGTCTAAGAATCTTTGCACAACTACGGTTCTCGGGGCAACCAAGTACTTGTGTCTTAAAGGGACCTCAGCACTCCTAATGTACCCGGCTATCTCTTCTAAAGTCGGGGTGAATTCAAAATCTAAAAAATGGAACACATTGTGTGTTGGGTCCCATCATGTAACCAATGCCCTTATGATGTCTCCTCTGGGCCTAATCTCCAACAGACCGGTAAGACCTCCCAAATATTGTTTGACCTTGTCTTGCCCTTCTTTACCTAGATCATCCTACAACATATGCAACTCCAAGGGGATTTTGTTCATGATTGAAAAAGGTTTATTTTGAATTGTGCTCATACTACACATTTATTAAGGTGATTAAAAGAAAACTATGACTAATTTTGACTCAAAGGAAACAACACCAATTTTCAAAAGTTTATTTCGAACTAAAACCCAACTTTACAAATTTTGCAAATACAGCCTTTCAGCACTTCGGGGAGGAAGATTTTAAGGTTGTGCTCGCTAACTGACCCAAATTAAAAAATGACAAAAAGTGGTTGTTCTTGCAAAAACAGCCTTACGGCGCCCTTTTAGGGACATTCGGCTATTTACGACAAGAATGGCATCACCTTACATGAAAAATAGAATTTTGTTCTCTTTGGGCTATTTTTGCAAAATGGAAGTTGGACCCAATGGGGGTTTCCTACGTATCCCACGCCCTATAGGAATTAAACTGACGTAGTTCGGGAAAATAAAACAAAACCAACTATTCTTGAAAACAAAACCTTTTCATTCCTTTTTTTTATTTTTCTCAAAAATTCGGCAGAGTTTCAGTACCACTTGGACATTGTTTTTTCTTTCAAAATGGGTAATTACCTCTCTTAACCCTCACACTGCTATTTTCTTTTTCAAACTCTCCTATTTTATTTAAAAGTCGGTCAGCATGCAAATCCAAAGCAGATAAATGCACAAGTAGGATGCATCAGGATGGTCTATTATATCGGGTACACCTATCCTAGACGGACCCAACCCCTATGTTGAGTCCCCTAAATCAAATGCACATGATGCAAACAAGCGTTCCTACTAGGGATCTAGCATGAGGCTGAGTTATTCTAGGTTTAAAACCTGGGTGTATGTTCTAAACTGTGTACTCGAGCGGGCAACTCGAGTCGAGGAGGGGGCTACGTATCAGGAACCAAAAGGTCATCCGGCTTAGAAACTTGTCCGAGCCTCTTTCTTATTTCAAGGTATGGCACTAAAAGAATAGGGAGTCTCGACCAGCGAGCACATCCCCGAAGATGAGAAGAGAAGGATTTCGTAACAGTTTTATATATACATTTCAAATAATATCAAAGCGGTAAAAAGTAACATTTTGCACATTAGGCCCAAACATGTAATAAAATCAGATAATAGATAAAGCCAAATATGACAATTCATCTAAGCTCGAATTCTGAACCCTGAACCAGAAGTTATGGGTTCTGCTCCCCAGCAGAGTCGCCATAGCTGTCACACCTCCTTTTTCCTACACACCCGTAAGAAGGTATAATAAAGGGAGTTTTTTCAGCACAATCGAAACGGGATTATTTTTTTATTAAAAATTCAGAGTCGCCACTTGGGAGATTTATGGCGTCCCAAGTCACCTGTTTAAATCCCGAATTGAGGAAAGGGTTGACTCTATTTAATAGTCCGCGAACCAGAAATCTGGGTAAGGAGTTCTGTTAACCCGTGAGAAGGTGTTAGGCATTCCCGAGTTCCGTGGTTCTAGCACGGTCTCTCAACTGTTATATTCGACTTAATTATCTAATTTTTAAAATTTCAAACCTATATGTAATTTTAACTTTAACCACTTTTATTGTTTTTAGAAAGATTGCAACGTTATTAAAACACGTCTCAAATCACGTCACATAAATGCACCCGTTGTCTTTGACATATTTTAACATCGCTGAGATTTGGATTTGGGTTACATAAATGCGCACCCGAATTTAGGAAGGTAATATTATTAAAATATGCGCCTAAAGCAACTACGCATTTTTAACTTTGCGAGGGCCAAGAAAATTTGCTAAATGGCACGCCTCGAGTTCTAAGTATTTTAGAAAAAAAAATTAAATGAGGGTCGTGCATTTGAGGTTTTATTTGGCGCGGAGCACCTCAATTCCATTTTTAAAAGGTTATTCAAACTAGAAATCGTAGGCCGTAGACTATTTGTTTTCTACAATGGCTCACCCCCGCTAAATGATTAAGGAAAAACTTAAGAGATTCTAGTTATTTTGAACTAAATATTATACTCCCGCGAGATGACTAAAATTTGACATATCAAAAATTCATGAGCCCAAAGAAGGAATATCTTGCATTAAACAAACGAATGGGCCTCCTTGTGTAATCACTGAACATTAAACTTAAAAGGGGCCAATTCATGGTGAAGAAAAGGGCGTGAAATCTGACCACATTCTCATTTTGTGCCTGCATTAGGCCCAATTTTCATGGACCAAGCTATTTATTGATCACAGCAGGTTAGTTAACAGATACCAGCGGGAAAAGAGATTCAAATTCGAGAAAGCACCATGTTGAAGGAAAACAGACGCATATCTTTAGGAAAATCAATTTTTCAGGATTGTTTTTAATGCACTCTTAAGCAAATATATTGGACTGGCGATCTACTAATAGCAGTCCCATTTCTAGTAACTAGCTGTAAACCAATTTCATCCTCAAAATCTCCAAATTGAATATTGCAATACAAATACGAAGCTTTTAATCTCAAACCAAAACTCATATGAACAGAACTTCATACAGTATACTAACAACATGCTTGTTCTTAGCTGACTGAAACATAAATCAGAAGCACCAATTGATTTCAACTAAAACCAAACAGAATTCAAGATATACCCAACCTTAAATTACAAATACGTCCTTCAAGACTAAAGACAAAATTGAGGGATTTTCAGCGAGTAACTCACAAAGTTAGAACCTTCAATATGAAACGTGAATTCAAGTAAATAAAGTCCATTGTCCACTTATTGATACAGATGCAAAACAATACATCAAGTCATTTTCACATACTCAATTTTAGAGGAAAGAAAGAGGTCCTAACTAACATCTATAACTGAAAAGCTAACAACAGAACATGTAATTAGTAAAAGAAAAAGGGAAATTCAGCTTCAAATATCATCTTTGTTTAACCAAACTCCAAATCTTTTACATGCGCAACAATCATGCCTCAAAACTATTTTTCATTTCATTTAGCAAATCACCTTCACAAATTATGGAGTCTCAAGAATAGGTACCTGGAAATTGAAAGGGAAAAAGAGGTGAGGAAACAGTAGACAACAGCAGCACAAGAGCACAACAGTATCAACAAAACAGTAACACCCCTCGAAGCAACTCAAAATCAGCCTTCAAAGCCCCAAATCACACCATCTTCAACCCAGATGCAGGACTAGAATTTTTTCAGATATTTTGACTAATGATTAAGATCGGGAACTAGAGACTAGGCAGATTTGAGCAAAATTTCCAACCAATATTGCAAAGAAATCAGTGCTAGACCTAAATATGCAGCTGCTACAGTTTTTCTAGATTTTTTAACTCTTTTTTTTCTGCCTTGAAAGGCAAGTTTATGATGCCTTTATAGGCAAGGGACTAGGGCAGACCTAGGGGTTTAGTTATTTCATTTTAATCCCTTTCACATATTCCTTTTTGCTACTTAGTCCTCTATTTTCTGACTTGGTAACCAAGTAAATCCTGAAATTTAATAAAAGAACCCTACCCAAACTCCCTAGAAGCTTCTAAATCTGTTACCAAAGATTTTCCTTTATGAATTACCCAATTCACCCCTTGTTTACCATGTTCTTACCCTGAAGACCAGCCTGGGTCAAGCGGGTATGGGTTATGAATCCCAAACGGGCTCAATGTCTCACTAGACGTGGCCTCAAATTCAGGCCAAACAGGGTTCCCTTAGAATAAGGTCTGGATTGACCTCAGAGTAGGGGTGTGCATTCGATTTATCGATTCGATTTTGACCCTTATCGATAATTACTTATCGATTATCGATTTGTACATATGCTTATCATTATCGTTTCAATAATATTTCAATTTTTTCAATTTTGATTTATCGATTTTGGGGGCTTATCAATTCGGTTATCGATTACACCAATAAGAAAATTTACAGGATTCCACGGAAAATATATCGTTATAAACGCGCCTAACTAATATGGACAAAAAGAAGCTAAAGTAAGACGAACACCATTTATAACTTAAAAATTGTGTCAACAAGCACATGCAATAAAACTAAAGTGAGGGATCAAATGTATGCCACCAACACTCCAACGGTATAAAAAAATAAAACAAAATACATCATCACGGCTAATTCTATTTTCCATTAATTTGAACTGCATTCCCTTGATCTTTAAATATGATCATCCCTTAAATATGATAGAGGAAATAATAGGGTAAGGGACTTGGGGTAAAGGAAAGGGTATAGATTAGGGAAAATGATATTGTATAGCCGCTTTCAAAATAGTAGCGGAATATAAATACATTCTGTATGTTATATTAATGTACAAAAATAGGTAACTACTCATTTTACAAGTGTCTATAGTTTAGGAGTATGCATTCGATTTATCAATTCGATTTTGACCCTTATCGATAATTACCTATCGACTATCGATTTGTACATATGCTTATTGTTATCGTTTCAATAAGGTTTCGATTTTTTCGATTTTGATAATAAATAATCGATTCGATTTATCGATAAACCGATTCGAATGCACAGCCCTACCTCAGAGCCCAAATATCAAAGGTGGCCAAAAACCAAATCAAGCATGAGAAAGGAAAAACTTAAATAACTTCAAAAAAACCAAACTCATATTAAATAATTGATTACTAAACACAAATAGGCAGGACACTAACTAATTCATTAAAACAGAATAAGCCTAACTAAATTATGAGCCTAAAATACTAGTTAATGAAAAACTAAAGTAAATTATCACATCAACCTAGCTAGGTTAAACTAAATGGCTAAATGAAGAAAGTGATCATAGAATTTATTAAGCAAAACAAAATTAAAGGGGGGGAACCTGGAAAAGAACAGACAGAACAAGGTTTAACTTGGCCGAAAATTTTGGGTCGACTTTCCATTGACTAATCCGGAGAAAAGAAGAAGAGAGGGAGAAAAACAGAAGAATGAATCAAAGAAAGGAAAGAAAACTCACCGAATGAATAACTTGAACCCGACTAACCTCCGATTTAAGGCTCGAAATAATGTTAATCGTTTATTTTTATGTCAAGAACAAAAGAACAATATTATTTCGCGACTCAAACAACCCTAAGACAGCCCATTGGCTCTACATGCATTGGTCAGTCTTAAACTCTAAGGCTCGAACCTTTGATTCAATATTCGATCAATTCGGTGTACATTTGAAGGAAACGAAATGGAGTTTTGGAATAAGGGGGAGAAGGGGGAGAAGGGGTGTGATTTTGGGTGCCTTTGGTGGTGGCGCCGCCACTTAGAAAGTTGGGATCTTGAGGCGGCGGGCTAGGGTTTCGGCCTTTGATCTGATATTCGAAGAGTCTCAGAGGGATTTGAGGGAAGGTAATCAAGGATTTAGCAAGAGGGAGTTGAGGGGAGTAACTGGTGTTAGTTTGAGGTCGGTCTGTGGTGGCGCCGCCACCGGTGGTGAGGGAATCTCCGGGCGGCGGTCGTTTAGGGTTTGAGGAGAGGGGTTGTGAGGGAGATGAGTGAGGGGTAGGGGGTCTTTAGGACAGTTTTATACTTAAGATACCCTAGTCCACAGCCGTTTGATTGAGGAACCTCGACAGCTCAGATCTTTCTTGGCTAAACGGGATCGTTTTGGATGGCAAAGGGTGTACCGAGTTTTTTGAGACGGGCTTGGGCTGTTTTGGAGGGTATTTGGACGGGTTGCAGTTTGGGCTTGACAACTTTAGCCCAAAATTGGTTCTCTTCCTCTTTTTATTCCCATTTTTTAAATTTAAAAAATTAAAAAAGAACCAAAATTACCTCTACATTAATTTATAAAACCAAATTAACCTATAAAAAGGCTAATTAATCCTAAATAATAATTATCACAAATAAATATTGAAATAAAAAACACCTAAAATCAAAGTTAAAATTAAAGGTGAAAATTAAACCATTTTTTGTGATTTTCTTTTTATAAAATGACTAATTACTAATTAAAAAAATTTCAAATTAAATTTTAAATGCAAATGCACGTATATTTTTGTATTTTCCATTGAAATAAAATAAGCATGCACAAACAAATGCAAACAATTAACAGAAAATGCCATGAAAATCCACAAAATTGCAAATAATGAAAAGAAATTATTTTGTTTTAAAATTATGGGAGTAACTCATATAGGCTAAAAATCACGTGCTCACACACACTATTGACCTTCTCCCTTCCGCTTATGACATTAACCGTTCTCTTTGTTAACAAAGGTTTTGTTGGCTCTTGTCAATTCTTCATATATGTTTTCTTACCCTTCTCACTAAACAAACCGGTTAAGTAGCCTTGTTTTAATAAATGCTCTACTTCACCTTGTAGTAATCTGCAATCTGTTGTTTTGTGACCGTGATCATTATGAAACTCGCACCAGAGATTAGGGTTTCTTCTATTTGGGTTCGATCTCATTTCCTTTGGCCATCACACCTTATCTCTCATGCTTCTTAAAACAGATACCAGCTCAGATGTGCTAACATTGAAACTGTAACCACCAATCTTCGCTTTTGAACTTCTATTGTTATCCCGCTTATCTCGCATGTCTCGCTCCTTTCCAAACTTGGATGATGAACCTGAATATCTGTCCCTTGATCTGAAATCGTACCTCGGGTTCTCTTGTTTTGAATGTGAATCCTTTCCCGCTGGTCCCATGTAAGGTTCATACTAGTTCTTGGACCTTTTTTAGTTTCTGGTCGCCTCGAACTTACTCTTTCATCTCCCCGTGACTGAGTGATAGTATCTTTTTCTATCCACAACTTCATGATATACCTATTATAAACATCATTCCAAGTTATTACAGGGAATCCTCTTAAGCTTTCTTTGAGTCTCCTCGTGGCTTCTGACTATTTTTCATTTAGATTACTTGCAAATTTCATAGCCGCTCAATTGTTAGGTACACGTGATAACATCTTTCTTTTACCCTGGAATCTATCCATGAATTCCCTGAGTAGCTCTGTATCTCCTTGTTTTATTTTGAAGATGTCTTCCATCCCTCTTTTTAACTTTTTGAGCTCCCCAGTGTGCTTTTATAAATGAATCTGCAAGATCAACAAAAGAATCAATAGAATTTTCAGGTAAAAGAGAATACCATGTCAGTGCTCCTTTTGTGAGTATTTCTCTGAATTTTTTGACCAACACTGACTCAATCTCTTGCTTGGCCAAGTCGTTGCCTTTCACGCCAATTATAAATGCAGTTACATGATCTCGTGAATCGGTTGTCCCATCATAATATGGAATATCGGGCATCTTAAACTTTTTTTGAATAGGCAAAATGAGCGGCACTTGCATTCCAGGGTTGTTGAGAATATTTATCCATATCCACTCCTTTTATTATAGGTGGAACACCAGGTATCTTCTCTATGCGATTGTTCTGCTCCTTGATTTGTTTCTGCAAAGTTAGTACTAAACTTTATAATCAGAATTAATTGGAATACTTGACCTTCAATCATGAGATTCGTTGGGAGTTCCTCCACTGCCCGAATTGGTGAGTCCCAAGCGTGGATTTTCTATGGTTGCGGTGTTATTCGGAGCTGGAGTTGGTGGTACGGTTGGTAACCCACAAACAAAAGCTTGAAGAGCATTTATGACCTGTTATGTGATTAATTGATTCAATGCTTCATCAATAACTTGATCATCCCCATGTTGGTCATTAGCATATGATATTGATTTGCCAAGTGACCCTTTTTAGGACTGTTAAGGATAGTTTCGTGGTGAAGGGACTGGAGTTTCATTCTCTTGTTAATTTTGCTGGTTCAACTGGTGTTGCTGATTTTGTTGACTGTTATCGTTAGCAATCTACATGAATTTTGATAGAAAAAACAATTAGGAAAGTGAAAAGATTATCAATTTCCCGATAACGCAACCAATTTATTTAACCAAAAATTGTGTAATTCGGTCAAAGCTTATTTTAAGAAGTAGTCGGGATACTGTTAATCAAGAAATTCTATATTTACTTAGTAACAAGAAAGGAAATTCGAATATGAGATAGCAAAGATAACTAATAGTAAGCAAAAGAAAGTAATTGTATTCTAATAGTAACCAGAACGTGTCTGTACAAATGATATCTCTTTTCTTATATAGGAGTTTACAAGTACAACGTCTTTCTCCTTTTATGACCAAATCATTAAGACCGTTAATGATATTAAAGAGACGTTATAATTGGTAATCGTAACTGTTCATGAAGATTATGTAACGTTTGAGGTCATTCATGCTTATTAACTAATGATTCGTGAATCTTTCCTTTTTAATGATCGATTCATTCTGCCGGTGCCTCTTTATGTAACCATTTAAACTTGAGCGTTGATGGTAGGCTATAATTACGTATTTTAATCGCTCATTACACTCTAATTTACTGCACTTTAATTGAGTTTGAGCTTTAATCGCTAGTATCTTGCACTAACTGTGTATTTTATGCCTTGCAGGAGTGATTTCGAGCTATATAGATGTTATGGAATGAATTCAAGTGAGTTGAAGCTTTAAATTTTGAGTAAAAGTTCAAGGAATTAAGCCAAGATCGTGTTTGGGGGTCAACAGATGATAGTTAGAGCGAACGAAGACTCCAGTAGGCATATTGTGTACTGTCTAGTAAAATAGATATAACTTTTTTCTCAGAACTTAATTTTGGCTCCATAATATATGGTTGGAAAGATAACTCAAAGGTATATAACTTTCTTGTTTTACGTTTTTCAAAAATCAAAAAGTAATAGGGTGAAAAATGTGCGTCAATAGCGCGATTGTGCATAGGTCGCTCGTCAGGCAGAACACTGGGCCACTAGCGCGAGGACTAGCGCGATCGTGCTAGTCAAACCCGGAAAAAGTGTCCTTTTTCACATTAGAGAAGGTATAATTGTTTGGGCCCAACCCTACTTGGTATATATACATAAAAAAACGGTATTTTAAGGGATGAGGACGTTTTTTTATAGGAAAATACAAGCACAGAGCCGCCATGGAGGCCGGGTTTAATCTTTTCTTCCACCAACTTAGACTTTTATGTTTCCTTGTATGATTTGTTATTTTGATACCATGTCTATGTGGAGCTAAACTTCACATTCAAGGGTTGTGGTTCTTTCATGGCTATTGTTATTCGGATTTTGATTTTGATTTCTTAGTTTATCATAATTGTTTATTTATTCAATCCTGCACTTAATTATTTGATTGTTTGATCACCAATTGAATACTATCTACGAATCTAGAGTTGAACTCGAAAGTGAGAATTCTAGATTGCATATAGGATTGAGTAAAGCAAGTTCTTGAACCTGGGCATCGGGGAACGGATTCGCGGTTAGGATATACATATACCTAATTGCCTTGCTTGGTTGATTTACAGGAATTATAAATGCGTTCTTGTTGATTCTAATTCCATAGACATATAGGAGTTAGGTTAGTTTGAATAGGATAGTAAGAACTTGATAGATTCTTATGAGCAATATTAACCCTGTCAACCAATAAACTAGATAAATTAGTTAGTTAATTCAATTGAAGAATACAATAAGAATGTTAGATAGCACATAACCCTAGATCGTTTTCATTACATTGATATCATAAATATCTGATCTTTCTCTCTGTTAAAAGTTTATTAGTTTTATTCTTTATTGTTGATGATAGGCTATAATTACGTATTTTGGTCGCTTATTACACTCTAATTTACTGCACTTTAACTGAGTTTGAGCTTTAATCGCTAGTGTCCTGCACTAACTGTGTGTTTTATGCCTTGTAGGAGTGATTCCGAGCTATGTAGATGTTATAGAATGAATTCAAGTATAGGAATGTTAGATAGCTCATAACTCTAGATCGTTTTCATTACATTGATATCATAAATATCTGATCTTTCTCTCTGTTAAAGGTTCATTATTTATATTCTTTATTTAATTAGTTTAGAACCAAATACTTCTAGGTTTAATTTTTGTATAGATAATTAGGATAGTCTAATTTAGTTAATAGTTAATCATAAGTCCTCGTGGGTTCGACATCCGACTTTTAGTCACTTTATTACTTGACGACCGCGTCTACTTGCGTGTGCGTTTAGCCGCAACAAGCGTTCATGCCTTCCCCTCTCGTGAGTGATTTGCTCATATCTGTTACAACTCGTGCCTCTTTTAATGCATCTTTCCAGCTGTTATTTTCTTACTGATCTATGTGTATCGACATATCAACCACTCATATAAATCCACGTATAATATTTATTTTTACCACTACAAGGGGAACCCCTCGATTGGTCTGTCTAAATATGTCCGTTGATCCTTGTTTTGACTTGAATGATTTTTGTTATTCAAAAAATGGAGCTCTTTGCCCAAAATCTAGAATGTGTTACTCGGTGTTTCATTCCGTTTGGGTGCAAGCTAGTCTCGTAGAAATCCAACAATTGAGACAAAATAAAGATCTTTATAATGGTTATTGTTTGTAGAGTTGATTATTGGTTGTATTGATTGTTTTAAGGATTTCTGTATATCAAGAGCTCGACACCAATTATGGTTCACTAAAATGATCAATCTGCAATTTATTTTGACAAGAATACTTTATTTACGAGCGGACGAAAAACATTGGATTTTTCATTTTCTATTTGTCATGTATATTTTTTTTCTTTTTTTTCTTTTCATTCTTTCTCTTCTCTCTATGACAATTTCAATAAAAAAAAATCTCTCGATTCATATCGATCTATTTCTGCCCTCTTTGTTTGTTTTGATTAATATGGATTTACCTTTCATGAAAACTTTTTCCTTTTGGCCCCCGGGGTAATGTCTTTTAACTTGAAACTAACATAGCTGTTTTTCAATGAAACAGCTAGTATGACATACAAGCTACTTTCTTATTCTAGGATTGGAAGATCCTCTATCTATTAGTATACTAGCTCGAATCGACGGTTCGATTAGCACTCTCTCCCCAATCAATTATAGTTAAGGGTGTGCATTCAAATCGATTTATCGATAAATCGAATCGATTATTTGTTATCGATTTATCGATATCGGTTTATTGATTTATCAATTTCGATTTTAATTTTGGAATTTTCCTTATCGAGTTATCGATTTCGATTTCGATTTTGTCCTCTTCGGTTATCGGTTTATCGATAAACCGATAAGATATAGTACTAAAAAGAGAATTTTTTATTTTTTTTTACCCTTATTCTATAATACCCTTTCTTTTACCCTAAGTCCCTAACCCTATTATTTCCTCTACCGCATTTAAGGAATGATCATATTTAAAGCTCAAGGGAATGAAGTTCAAATTAATGAAAAATTAAATTAGCTGTGATGATGTATTTTTTTTTATACCGTTGGAGGGTTGGTGGCATACATTTGATCCCTTACTTTAGTTTCATTGCATGTGCTTGTTGACACAATTTGTATGTTATAAATGGTGTTCGTCTTATTTTTGCTTCTTTTTGTCCATATTAGTTTGGCGTGTTTATAGCGATATACTTTTCGTGGAATCCCGCAAATTTTCTTATTGGTGTAATCGATAACCGAATCGATAAGCCTCCAAAAATTGATAAATCGAAATCAATAAAATCGAAACCTTATTGAAACGATAACGATAAACATATGTACAAATCAATAATCGATAAGTAATTATCGATAAGGGTCAAAATCGAATCTGGGGAGCGAAATTGCTAGTTTTCTTTATATTCTCATTGAAGAAAAGCGAATTTACGAGGTAAGAACGGGATCTTTACAAAGGGCTTTATAAAGCTTTCGTCTCAATTCATATTTAGCCGCGAGCAATCTACGTTTGTGATCTCGTATATTTCGCTTCTCCGACATCTTATTGAGTTTCCCCTCATCTTTTTGCAAAAAGCCGCTCCACGGTGATAAAGTCCCATACCACTGCGCAGGGTACCAATCGCCCCACTATCTGCTAGTCTAGTTCGACTCGAACTTCTGTCATGTCAAGCTTCCTGACCTGCACGAGCTGGACTCAAACCAGCATCTCTGGGAGCAAAAGATAGGCCTAGAGAACAACCTTTCATTTTGATCGTGACAAAAAAAAAAAAAAAAAGGGAACTTGGAGTTGGCGCCCACATAACAGATTGCTTGCTTACCAAGCCATCCTGGCTTTCACTCATCCAGTTAGATTATTCTGCTTTGTCTCACCCAGGCGGGTAAGGTCAAAGGGGAAAGCAAGGAGGAATTCCACTTTGGAAAGGAAAAGGGCAGTTCCAAACGAAGGGTCAGAGCCAGCCCTATCTTAGGTTGGTTCGGGCGATACGCAATGCAAAGATTCTCTATGGGATGAGAAATAGGAGACCCCCTTTTGGCCTCTCTGAAGTGTGGCCCACACACGGCCAGGAGGAAAAGCTTTTTTTTTCTTGCAAACAAGAAGGGGAAAAATAGGCGATTCGAATCCCCGTTCTTCTGATTTCCTCTTGTCTGCTTTCTTGCTCATGCCAATGCCTAACAAAACAGTTAAGAAATCTGCATGATATTCTGTACCAAGAACATCGGCTTCTCATGTCAATCTTCCGTTCGGCCAATTGGACAGCGTCATCTTCGTTTAGTTTACTATTCAACGTCCCCCAATCCCTAGTTGTACAGGTACAACCCAGAAGCTTCCTCTTTCATATTGATCAACGCGCTAGGCACCTCTTAACAATTCAAAGTCCCCCCTTGGCTATTAGTGAGGTGTTAAAAACGTCATAGAATTCATGATCGGCCATTCCATTTTTGCTTTCAGCAAGTAGGCAACGCGAATCTATGCTTTCTATCTTTCAATCGGATACGATAAATCGAATGCACTCCCCTAATTATAATAATTGATTATAAGAGAGTTGAGTGTCTACTATCTATGTTAGGCCTTGGAAGGTAAATATGAGAGAGAGACGGTAAGTGCATTCTCTCCTTATCCATCTCGTGGAAAGCACTCATTGAGCATGCTGACAAAATGATTAACACTCACATCTTTTTCATTTCCAGTGATTTTGCTACAGTTTACTAACACATCTCTAGACTAAGACTGATATTGAAGAAGCGAGCTCACTCTCATTCCAGGAATTGAAAGAAGGCATTTTGTCAGGTAATGAATTCCCTATAAAAAATGAACCTTGATGAACAAGTGTTCCATCCAAAAAAAATTTCTATTTTTTCGTATAAACATCATAATCAAATTCTGTATTACTAGCTTACTGTCATTTCTCGACCTATTGTTTTCATTTGTCCTTTTCATCATACTAATTTCGTATCCATTTAGAATTCTTCTCGATGTTGAACAACTAGCTGTCTGGACAGACTTCATAATATTGGTCGATATACTTCGAACTCTCTCTCTCTTTTTCTCTATTTTAATTTATTTTATTTATTTTTATATGCACTAGCTGTCTTCAAAATAAAATAAAAAGTGGTGGTACGTAAATTAATTGTAGGTGCTTATAAAATAAAACCCATTTAATTGTTTGATTGAAAAATTAATGATTGATCAAGGGTTGATAGTCCAAAAGACTAAATTAAAATAAAATCAAAAGTTGATTATTCTCTTAGGTCTAACAAAAACAGTAAGAAAATTGAGGTAGGTAGCACCTCTATTTGACCTCATTCTAACTAAGCTACTAAATAATGGGGGGAAAATCTAGTTCTTCCTTTAAAACATTTTTATAATTAATTAAAAGATAAAAAGTTAAGAAGATGGACAAAAACCTCCAGAATTTGGCTGCTCTCTTTAGCGGTTGCACATGTCTGTCGCTTTCAGCCACTTATAAGAAAAACTTGTGGAAAAACAAAAGAGCAACCAAGAAAACCGATGATTTTTCGGCTTTTTTAAAGACCAACAATTTTCTGGTCCATAACTATAAAATGTTAAAGAAATATTTATCTAATTCTTGACAAAATATTGCCGGTTCCTGCAGTTCTTAATAACTTTAACTTTGGGTGTGTTTGGTAAGAAGGAAAACGTCTTTCATAGAAAATGTTTTTACGGAAAATAAATAGTTTTATCACTTATTTTTCTTTGTTTGGTTGGTGAGTGAAAAAATAAAATTCCGTAAATATTTTTTAGTGTTTTGGTTATAGAGTAGAAATATGTTTTTAGGAAAAAAAATAATTTATGCTACTCTCCTCACCCTCCATTCAGCCAAGTGCCCATTTTTCCTTGCTCAATCCCCCATCCCCCCACCCCCCACAAAATACCCAATATTTTCAGGACTTTATTTTCTTCAAGAATTTAATTATTTTTTCAAAAATTTACACAAACTCAAAGAAACTAATGTATTGTTTATTTTTTACGTTAAAATAACGTTAAAATTTTTTGCTCCATAACTAAAAAGAAAAAACTCTTTTTTGGTTGAAAAAGAAAGTACTCTTTCTACAAATAAAAGAAAATGCTTGTTCTATAAAAAGAAATTACTTTTTTTGTTGAAATAAAAAATTACTTTTTTATATCATGTAAAAAAAAATATTTATTTGTAAAATATATCTATAACTGAAAAGAAAGTAATATTAATAATATTTTTATTTAGGGTGAGGGTGGTGTGAGTAGGCGTGGGGTTGGGGGTAGGGTTGGGTGGGTAGGGGTGAGTTGGTGGGGATGGAGAATAGGGTGAGGAATGTTGAGAAGGAGTTTTGAAAAATATTTTCCCTTCTCTTGATAAGGAAAAAAATTTTCTCCAATTGGAGGAAAATGAGTTCATAGGGAAAATATTTTCCAAAACATTTAAGCCAATCAAACATGGAAAAATTAAAAAATATTTTCCTTCGTACACCCTTTATCATATCATTTATAGGAGGAAAAAAAAAAGAGAGGAAAAACCAACGTCGTGATCGCATTACTTGAGCTACAACAATATAAAGGGGGTCAGTTAAATATCAGTGGCAGAGCCAGAATTTTTTTCAGAGTATCAAAATATAAAAAAATAGATACAACAAAAAATTTATGGGAGTCATCATATAGTAAATATACGTAAAACAGAAAAACTTATCTAGCATGAAATACAATATAATTCTTTGGCAAAGGGATATCGATTGACACCCCTAATTGGTTGATTGTGGTTCCACCAATGTCGAACACCTTTTACAGAATCGCCTGATTACATGACCATAATTTATGCACATACTCTGTATAAGGACCAAGTTCTCGTTGAGTCTGGTTTACGCCATCTTACATTGAATTTTTACGAAAGACTGCTTTCAAGGTTCGAACATGTAATCCTAGTAACATGACCGCAACTCTTAACGTTGCATTAAAAATTTTATTCTTATTCAATGATCAGATGACTATTGACTACTGATTTTAAAATATTACATTAGGATTCAAATTGTGAACTTATGACCATTATGCTATTTTCTCATGGATAATTCTTAATTATTTTTTTGTTAATATATAATGATTAGGACATGGGACCCAATCACCGAAATTTAAGGGGTAAGATTTAAAATTAGAGATTTGTAGTCTAAACAAAAGTCGTGCTAGCAATTTCTTTATTGAAATTCGTATTAGGTTAGATGCTGTTTAATCTATAAACAACGAATAACTCAAATCCACAATGTAACGTGTCATGTTTAGAACAGATTTAGTCCAAATTAGCAAAACGCAAACATCCATTTTAAAAACATGATTACTTATGTCCAAATGTTGACAGTATTTTGCTAATTATATATTCCTTACATTTATTTTTTCCCAAAGCATGTCTTATTCCACTGAACAAATAAGATAAGTATTTTGTCTATTTTGTCCTTTTCCCTTTATTGAAAACCTTATTCAGATGTAGAAGAATAATGGAATATATATATTTTTTTCGTTTGTCCATTACAATAGTCTAAACTTTTGCTAAACCTTATTCAGATAGAAAAAAGAACAATTCCTAATAGTCGCCATAACACGAAAACGAAAATTTGATGCACATAAATAAAGATTAACGAGGACCGAAGGCTTTTATTCACACTATATCAAGCTATATTTAGGACCGAAGTATATTAGGGGTTCGACCGAATCCAATAATTTTGATTCAAATTATGTATTCAAGGCGAATCCATCCCTTTATAATGGAGGTAGCATGACACCCGCTAAGATGATAAAATCATCATATACCTATATTAGAATTTTCTTAAAACTAGGTTAAATATTTGACTCTGCCACCTGCAATCGTAAACTAGACAAAGGTGCAACGGTTGGTAGATCTTTTTAAAAGTTTTTCTCACGTGTAAAATTCAAGTTAGAATTTATCTTGAATCTCGTCCGACTTTCTTCTTTCTTTGTGCTTTTTATTTCCTTTTCAGCTACCTCCTAATATTATATTTGTAGCTTTATTATTTTTTAATATTTTTCTTTCTTCTATTCTAATATTTTATTTATATGTGGTTAATTTGTAGCAAGAACACTAAAAAAAAGAGATTCTAAAATTTTAAAATTTCATAAAATCCGAGAAATGGGCCTCGATGGGAATTTTGGATTGAGATCAAATTCAATGTTCATCGTTTTTTCTATTATATCATAAAAATTTGTGTTATTCTATGGTTATTAAATATAATTTAAATTTCTTTACTATTAAATTATGAAAAAAAAATTGTAAGCCTTGCTTAAAAAAGATATGAGATTTATGATTTTGATTTTTGAAAATTTGTAGTTTATTTATTTCTATACTTATAGGGTACAATTTATCTATTAAAGATATTTTTTTTAATTTTTTTCTTCAGGTATAATTTTCTTATTGAAGATGTTATCTTACAATATACAAAAAATATATAATTCCCCAGTAAAAATATTGATTTTACTTGTGTTATTATAATAGAGGCATGATTCCTCATTTAAAATGCTAATTATGTTTGTTTCTTTAAATCTAAGATGAATTTTGATATGTGCAAATGAAATATACCTACTAATTTGACTCTAATAAACCAAAAAAAATGAATAAATGTTCCTAACAAATCATGTATTAATCATTACAAAGTATATATATAAAATAAAAAAATTATGGCACCTTTGTCGAGGAACATATGTGTCTAACCATAGCTTCACTAGCTGGCTTGCCATGCATAGAAAGCTACTTTAATTATGAAGGAAAGTCTGCTAAGGTTGAAAATAAGCCAAGACAATTAGTGTGCGATATGTGGGAATCAAGCAAAAACAGTGGAACACTTATTCTTTGAATGCAAACTCTCATAGAAGTACCTACAAATGATGCTGGAATGGATGCAGAGAGGGACAACAAAATACGATCTAAAGGGGATACGAAGAAGATCAATAAGAGGTATCAATGGGAAGAAATGTTGGCAGTTCATCACAGCAGTAATTGCAGTGTTGATATACAAGATATGGTGGGCAAGAAATGAAGCATTATGGAATCAAAGAGTATCTACGTCGAATAACATATGTGTACAGATACTACATGCACTACAAGAAAAATGCTTACTGATCTGCGACTAATATTTAGGGACGAGTTAATAATCACGTCTCTAAAAGTATATGTATTGTGATGGAATTATATTGTGGTCCTTAATTCTGTATTTTATTATGAAGGTACTAAATTTGGTCCCTAAAAAATTAGTAATTGGTCCCAAGTTATAATTGAGGGACCATGAGCGGGAGGGAATGCCGCCAAATATAATACTGAAATATTAAAAAAAATATTATTTTCTAAAGAAGAAATGCAGTAGGAAGGAAAGGGAATGGATAAATCAATTGTGCAAGAAGCAATGATAAAAGAATATAGGAAATAGACATAGGAAGATAGAAAAAAAGGAGGAGAAGTCAGGGGCACTGGTATGCCGGGGCAAGACATTGTAAAGTTGTTTTTTTATTGTAAATAAAAGCTTTTTGTTTCACCAAAAAAAAAAAAAAAAAAATTATGGCATCCACCACCTTCAAATCTTATATCCTCCTCTGTATGTATTTGTCTTAAAAATTTATTGAATATGTATAAATTATTAATTTAGAACATATTAATTTAAAGGACTAAAATCTCAAACTCATAAGTTTCAAATTTTAGCTCCACCTCGATTAGTGGTACTTGTGAGTAAAAGAAGAACGGGCAACTGAAGCAAAGTTGAAAATTAAATTTACTAGTAGTTAAATATTATGTTGGTTGGTTGAGAATGAAAGCAAAACATATTCTTGATTCGTGAAAATTATATGACTTCTCTTTTTTCCTGAATGAAAGAATGGTGATAAGTTAAAAAGATAGAGAAAAAAGGGAGAGATTTCTCATTAAAACATCTAAAAACTAAAACCATAAGCAAAAAATAAAAATCCCGCAAGAAGAGTATTTTCTATTTCGGAAAAAGCCTAAAAAAAATGACACTCAACTTTCAAAAATGGTCCATCCATGTCATCCGTTAAAAAAATGTTCATTTCATGTCACTGTCGTTACAAATTTGGCCTATCCATGCCATTATTGACTAACGACTTAATTTTTATTTGGCTCATCCATGCCACTGCCATTAGTCAATAATGGCATGAATGTGCCAAATGTGTAATGACAGTAGCATGAAATAAATATTTTTTTAACGGATAACATGAATAGACCATTTTTAAAAGTTTGTATGGCATTTTTAAGCTTTTTCTGTTTCTATTTTGATGTATGACTCGTTCCTCTTTTCTTTCCTTGTAAATATCACTCCGTCAACAAGTAAACTTCCAATTTATTGGTCATATTCAAAATTCTAATTTCATTATTATCGGATTAGGGGTAGAAAAGTAACTATGTACTACGGGAAGAGAAAATCAATGTATTTATTAAATTACGATTAGAAAGCTAAAATTTGACGAGTCATCTTCACTTCCAACTAAGCTTAAGATATTAAAGATTTGGTTCGAGTTATATTTAATAGGAAAAGGTGAAATAACCACTGCTGATTCTTCTGGAGTGAGGTAAGATCACATAGAAAATAAGTAGTATGAGTAAAAGAAAATAATAAAAAATGTACGTACTTCTTTCCTGTCATTTTATTTGACACTATGACTTTTTATGCCTATTAAAAAAAATATTCTTTCCGACTCAATCGATATAATATAGTTTAACTTGACACAAAGTTTAAAATAAATAAAAATATACTTTTAAAAATTTTAATACTACAGAGAAGAATGATTGATCTTAATTACTATCCTACTGTTCAATTAAATAGTTAAATAGTAGTATAGCAGTTAGTAATGAGGAAGGCTAGTTGAATAGTTAAATCTGGGGCTTATGTCCAGATCAGACTTGAGCAGAACAGTACAAATATTACTGGTAAATAAAATTTTAATTACCCAAAAAAACAATTTAATATTATACATATCATGAAATTTCTATGACAATAAAAAACATCATTTAAGAGTAAAATAAAAAGTTTAATATTAAAATTGCTTCCACATAAAAGTGTGTTTATTGGTTTTTGGACGAATTAATAAGAAAACGGAAAAGGTCTAAATATCAATCTGAACTTTACGATAAAGTCTATATATAACCCTCGTTAAAAGTTTGGCTCAAATCCAACCCTGTCATTACACTATTGGCCCGGATACCCCCTTTGTTTTAAACGGAGCCAAATACCCCCTGGACTTTACGATAAAGTCTATATATAACCCTCATTTTTTTAACAATTTTTTTTTTTTTAAACTGAAAATATTTTGCTAAAAATAATTTCTTCAGTTCTTAAAAAACGAAAATATTTTGTTAAAAAACGAATTTTTTTCCTGTTTTTACAAACAAAAAAAACTATTTTTTACAAATTTGTTTTTCCAGTTTTTGCAAAAAAAAATGTTTAAAAAAAACTGAAAAATGAAGTTGCAAAAAACATTTTTCAAAAGCGAAAATAATTTGTTTAAAATATTTTATTCAGTTTTTAAAAAACGAAAATATTTTGTTAAAAACTGGAAATGTTCTAATTCCTTTGTTTTTACATTTCTTTCAATTTTTACAAATATATTTTTACAAAAAAAAATATTTTGTTAAAAAAATGATTTTGCAATTTTTTTTTAAGTTTTACAAAATATTTTCTTTTTGTAAAAATATAATTGCAAAAATTATTTTTATAACAAAATAAAAACTGGAAAAAAAATATGTAAAAACAGAGGAATTAGAATATTTTCAGTTTTTAAAAAAATATTTTTGTTTTTTAAAAACTGAATAAAATATTTTCAACAAATTATTTTCGTTTTTGAAAAATATTTTTTTCTTCATTTTTCAGTTTTTTTAAATATTTTTTTGTAAAAACTAGAAAAACAAATTTATAAAAACAATTTTTTTTTGTAAAAACAGAAAAAAAAAACGTTTTTAACAAAATATTTTCGTTTTTTAAGAATTGAAGAAATTATTTTCAACAAAATATTTTCAGTTTTGACAAAAAAAAAATATTTTGTTTAAAAAACGAGGGTTATATATAGACCTTATCGTAAAGTCCAGAAGAGTATTTGGCTCCGTTTAAAATAAAGGAGGTATCCGGGCCAATAGTGTAATGGCAGGGTTGAATTTGAGCCAAACTTTTAACGAGAGTTATATATATACCTTATCGTAAAGTTCAGGGGGGTATTTGGACCTTTTCCGATAAGAAAATAGTGTCACAATGGATATACAAAAGTTTTGAGCTTTAAGATCTTCATTATAGCCCTATTAACTTGTGTGTCAGTCGATTTTCTTTCTCAAAATTTATGTCCAGTCAAAAATTGATACAAATTTTTAAAAAGAAAAAACAAAAAAAAACAAAAATAAAAATAAAAATAGGAAAAATCTAGAGGTTCTCTCAAATAGGCAGAAAGCCGCAGCTGGTTTTAGCTGACCCAAACTTTGTACCAATGAATTAAGACTAACAAAAGGGCCCTCCCCAATTTCAATTTAATGCAAATATGTAACTGCTGCCCATTTAAATTTCCAATTTTACCCTTCCCCCTTTCTCTTATATATCCGAATCTTCCTCCCACTTTCTCCTCAAACCTCACTCTCCCTTCATCTCTTCTCTTCAAAACCTCTCTTTTCTCTTCAAAATTTTCCATTTTTAACCCTACAACAATGGCCAAAGGAGGAAAACTCACCAAACTCAAATCTGTTCTAAAGAAAATGCAATCATTCAAACTCGGCCGCGTAAATGGCAGCGCCGTCGTAGCCACACATCATTCTTCTTCCTCCGACGACGATTCCTTTTCCGATAATAATCACTGCTCCAACAAAAATGTGTATCCTGTCTATGTCGGAAAATCACGCCGCCGGTACCTCGTAAACTCCGACGTCGTCGACCACCCGCTTTTCCGTGAACTCGTCGAAAAGTCCGGAAATTCTGAAGAATATATTACAGTTGGATGTGAAGTTGTTCTCTTTGAACATTTGCTTTGGATGCTTGAAAATGCTGATCCTCAACCTGAGTCATTGGATGAGTTGGTTGAATTTTACTCTTGCTGATGTGGAATAACTGTCAGTAACTGAATGGAAAAAAAAATAACTGTGACGTGGACGTGGTAATTGGATATGACCACCCACTATCTCGTATATAGTTGTAAATTTTTCTTTTTTTCTTTTTTTGGTCATATGATTTTGATTAATTAGTAGAGAGAGGGGGGAAAAAGAAAGAAAGAAAAACATGATAAAGAGGATTAATTATGTTAATTAGCACATTAAGCCTAATGGGTGATTATTGTTATTCAGTCAATGCATGTTTCATTCTTTCTCTGTAATATTTTACCCTTATCCATTTTGTCCTTCAATTTGTCTATCTCTTCTTTTTCTTATTTGAAATTAACTAACATCGACAATGCTGACATTTTTCTATTTACTACGGTGAAATAAATTGAAATGTACTGATCCTTAATGGTCCTTCATTAATGATATTATGTGTTTTCAAAATTAATCATGTAGGATGACTCCAAAGAATTTACACTACAAAAAATTGGAACAACTACGAACTTTGTCACTAATTTATCGCTAAATTACTCGTAGCTAACATATTTTTTGATAATTTGTCACTAATATATCGCTAAATAGGATTAATAATAAATTTTTCTGTTTAACTATAGAATTTATTCGTTGCTAAATAACAGGTTAAAAATAACAAAAATTGCTATGTTAAGAGGAGTTGGAATCAAGGTGACATATTATGCTAAGGTTATCTAATGTTGAAAAATATCATAAATTGATTTGAACGTACTACAGCTGTTGGTCTTTTTTTCTCCCTTATTACAGCTGTTAGGTTGGGGCCACCAGTTTTGAATCCTTTTTGGTGTTTGTCCTTCACATTAACTATATTGTCCAAATAAGGACTTGAGCTCCTTATACACGTACTCACTTTTCGTACGTATAAAAGGAAATTGATCTGTTCAATCTTTTTCAATTAATTCCACAACCCATTATTACCACTATGTTGTTTTTGTTCAGGAGAAGCTGTATAGATTTAAACGTGATGAAGGAGTTAAATTATAAGCTGTAAGATAATGATGGGGATAAAAGCCCACCTTAATTAATTACTTAGCTTGATTGTTAGTTAACCATTAAAGATTATGGTGGATTAGTAATTATTCCTCCATTTTTAGCCGGAAATCTCGAGTTCGAGCTTCGGAAGGGATTGTCTTCGGAGGGGCCGCATTACCAGTTTCCCGGTGCAAATCTGTATTAATCGGGCCATAAGGTGAGTGCAGAACAAAAAAAGTGCAGGACGGCCCGGTGTACAAAGTATCTTACATTCACGTAGGGTTCGGGGAAATGTCGTACCTAAGGGACTTGGTATAGACAACCTACCCTAATGCAAAAGCATGAGTGATTGGTTCCACGGTTCGAACATGTAACATTTATAGGTCACGCGGAGACAACTTTACCGTTATTATTAAGCTCCCTTCAAGTATAGAACATCGAGTGAAAACAAAAAAAGATAGCTTAATTAATTAGTTAGCATGCATGTAACCGATGTATGCATGATTTTGTCTAATATATAGTATAAACTTTGTCTTTATTATTTCCAGATTTTCAACTCTACCACGTACGCTTGCATTAGTGAAAATAAATACATTGGTCCTACTAATGAGTACGTATTATACATAAATAAAGTAATTAAAAAAGGAGATTTGCAGCAACCAGCTGGTTGAGGTGTGTAAAGGTACGACATGATAAGAATTCAATGCTTCTTCCTAATGAAGCTGAGTCTTTAGTGGAACAGCTAGTTGTCTTGATAATATGTTAGCTCTTAAGCAGAGAAAAAAAATTAAATTTTACAGATTTTTAAATTATAAAACCCATAGTAGAAGGAAAAGAAAAGGGAAGTTTACATAGTTTATGATACTAATGATTGGGTAGTTGAAGATGCTTTTAGTTTTCCAAAGAAACATCTCTATTGTTTTTGTTAATATGGTGATAGGTATAATGTATACATAATAAAAAATTATGTACCCAACACACGCTCTTTGTTTGAAGTTTTGTTTGTTGGTAGAAAGATATTCTCATTGCCCTTATGAAAGAATGTATAAAAAATTAAGTATGGATTAATTAAGGGAGGATTTTTGTATATTAATTTACTAATGCTAAGTGGAAGACACGAAATTAAAATATATCGTTCCTAACACAAAGTGAGTACATTATTATCTGTAACGACGCGCGTTTCTATTAATCTTTAAATTTGTTATATCCTCTTATTATGCTGCATTTGCCACCAGTACAACAAATTTATGCATTGTACAAATTTAAAAAAATGGTTTACCACTCGGCTATGTAACTAAAGGTGATGGGTCTATAATACATTAGCTTCATGTTTTGATGATCTAACAAATTTACTGTCAAAGAACCAGATAAGGAACCTGATACACTTGGTACACAACTCAATTAACGGATCCAAGCTTATGTGAGTTGCTATGACTTCGGAAGATAAAGAATCAACACACGGACCTGATCCCCTTAGGTTCTCCTGATAACAGTATGAAGTCAACTCTCTACAGCTAAAAAGTGACTGCCTGTACTGAACACGCAAACAATGCAGCATAGTGCAACATCCACTTCTCATTGGGAAGGACCTTGTACACCATTCAAGTGATGTCATCCAAGTTATATTAACAATAAACATTACAGCAAAACATCACTTGAACACTTAAGAATACATTCAAGCATTCTAAGCATCTGACAATCAAGCATTCAATTCTCAAGTGCATCAAGAACAAAGTACAACACCACTACAGACCAGTTCCTATAACGAGTCTCTTGTATGTCCTTAGTTGAGTTGTAACTTTGTAATTGTTCTTCATTGTAATTCCTACTTTGCGTATCTAAAAGCTTTAATTAGGAACCATTTGTAAACCATAAACCTTTAGTGTCTGCGTCATGACTAGAGTTAGTCATGAGTTGAAGTCTTTGTAATAGGTGTATTGCAAAGTGGTTTGTAATAGGTATATTACAAGTTAGTGAGGGATTAAGAGTTTAATTCCTAGGCTGCATAGGTTGTAATCTAAAGATTGCTCATAGTGAAATTGAAGTCCTACCAGTGTAGGTCGTGCTTTTATGATCCCCTTGAGCAGGGATTTTTTCATATAAAAGTTTCTTGTTCCATTTACTTATTGTTGCATTAGCCTTATTTGTGGAAACCTATATAGGACCTGGTCTCTATAAAGTTTTAGTGGAATCATATATTTTATCAATTGGTATCAGAGCGGGTTCTTTCTATCAGGTTAACACCTAGAAAGGATCCTCATAACTGCTCTACCAAACTTCAAAGAGGGTCAGTCTACCTACAGACCACTCAGGTTCAATGGTCAATATTTATGGGTGGTGGAAGACAAGGTTGCATGACTTTATCTTGGCTGAAGATTCCGAGCTGTGGGATGTTATATGTGATGGTCCTTATGTCTGTGAACACGTGATTTTCGCCCTACATAAATTATCCCCAAAAATTCAAACAAAATGATTTCTTTCATTATTTTATAATTTTGTGAATTTTTGTGTTATTTTCTGTTAATTGTTTGCATTTTATTTGTGCATTTTAATTCATATGAAAAATACAAAAATAAATTTGACATTTGTTTGAGATTTAATTTTACATTTTTAGGATTAAGTAGTAGTTAGAATTGCTTAAAAATAAAGAAAATAACAAAAACTGGTCTTTTTGCTTTTTTGGTTTCAATTTTTCTTAATTTGTGTTTAATTAGGAATTAGGGTATTTAGGAATTTATTTTAGGAGTCAATTTGGTTTTATTTTAATTTAGCATTTCATAAAAAAATTAGAAAATATAAATAATGATAAAATATAAATACAAAATAAAAGAAATAAAAAGAGAAAACAAAAGGAAAACAAATAAAAAGAAGAAGGTCTTTATACGGTGTCAAATTGGGATGTTCTACTTAACATATGCCTAGCCCAAACCTCAAAAATTGTCCAAACCGGCCCGCACCCCGTCCTTAACCCGGCATGCCCCCCTAATAAATAAAACGACGCCGTTTAATTGCTTGAAGATCTAGGCCGTTGAGGTTGATCAATCGAACGGCTCAGAACTGGGGATCCTTTGGTATAAATTTGTCCGAATACGCCCTACCCCACCCCTTCTAAGTCATCTTCCTCAGAGAACCAAGCCCAAACCCTAACTGAGCCGCCACTAATTTCTCTACCAGCTCCGGTGGCGGCGCCACCACGAATCACCGCCAAATTTACAGCCCATAACCCTCCTCTCATCCCCTTTCCATTTCCGGGGCCAGTTCCTCCCAAAACTCATCCACTCACTTCGAATCCTAAATCAAAAAAATCCGTCAAAACCCAAATTTCTCCATTCACCACCAAAATAACAACACGGAGTCTCCTCACCCTCCTCTATTCAAATCCTCAAACCTTTTTCCTCGAATCCCCGTCGACGTCTTCGAATATCAAATCAAAGATTTCGGCAAAAACCTTAGTTCACCCACTTGGCCTCAAATTCATACCGCGTGGTCTCCTCATTCCTCTCATGACGACTCCATCGTCACTAACGCTCGAATATCACTGGAGTGAGTCGAATCTTAAACCTAAAAGGTGGCTGGACTGTAGAAGTATACTAGTGAGTTTCTTAGTTCTATTCAAAGTATTTTTTCTCTTCCATGTTTGCTTTGTGTCATTAATGGATATGGATTCAGTGTTATCTATATAGGTTTAGTAACTGAAGTTGTTCTTATTTGGATTGTTGTTCGAATTTTTGTTAACTGTTAATTTTGTCATTAGTTAAGAATTAGTTCTTGTTCAGTGTTTGATGTTTGATTGATGTTGCTTTAAAATAATAGAAGTCTGTGTTGATAGGTTCAATTCTCATTTTAGTTAGTTAATTGTTTCACTTTGATTTAGTTGTCAAGAATAGTTCATTAATAGGTTTAATTGTTCTTTAATTGTTTAACATGATTCAATCTGATTTCATACTGAATTTATGATGGTCAATTGATCAATTGTTTTGATTGTTAATGGTAATTGGTAACTTGAAGTTCAGTAGTTAGTTTGGATTTAGGATTTGAATTTGAACTTGGTTGGATATAGCTGAATAACCTAGTCTATTGATTAACCATAGTTAAGTTCAACTAAGGTAAAGGAGCTTGAAGTGTTAGGGTAGTAATTTCAAAATAAGTTCAGGGGCAGTTTGGGTACTTAGGGCTCGGCCGAAATGTTTTAGGTTATACTAGAATTACCTAGAACCTTCTAGAATAGGACTTTAGTTCTAAATTCAAAAAATAGGTGCACTTACTTAAGAATCAAGTCAATAAATAAGGGACTAGTTGGGTAAACCTGAAATTTAAAAGAGGTACTAATTGGTAAAGGTCTAAAATCTGATATGCCCTTAGCTTG
This sequence comes from Nicotiana glauca, assembly GCA_026770625.1. NCBI lineage: Eukaryota > Viridiplantae > Streptophyta > Magnoliopsida > Solanales > Solanaceae > Nicotiana > Nicotiana glauca. The sequence goes on along the minus strand of MU713443.1, from coordinate 21,853 downwards.
CCTATATAAGGCAGTCCTCTTTGCCTTAAGCAAAAAAGTTTGGAGCCTCAAATATTCCCCCCCAAAATCACCTCAAGCTCCTTCTAGATCTTAGCTTTCTTCAAAAGAAAAACTAAAAACAATAGAAAACTGCCAAAAATCCATAAAAAAATAAAACTACTGTTCCATTAACACTTTAGATGCATTTCAACTTTTAGCTATTGGTTCACATTTTTTAGTTCAGTTCTGGTTGGCTGAAGCTTCAGAGATCTGCTAGGATTGGTTTCGAGTGGATTTTTGGTTTCGATTGTGTTATTTTGGAGTCATTTTGATGTTGTACTTCTGTGAAGTATTCCTGGGTGTTTGAGAAGTCGTTTTGATTCAAAAATTACTCCTATTGTGGTTGGTTGTGGTCTGTTGATTTTGTCACCTGCTACTTCTGACTTCTCCTTTTATATTTGACTCACACTTCAGGTATACATCTCAACATTCCTTGGTGTAGCTGTTGAAACCAAAAATGAAATAGAGCAATTTCGTGTTCTCTGCTTCGCGACGTGTGCTCATTTGAATGATGTGTAGATAATTAGATATATTAGTTTATTTGTGTATTGTTGAATATAGTTTAGTGTTGGTTTATAATGACATGAATTTTGAATTATAGGACTGTTATAATTGGATTGTATAACTATTACTTTCGGAGTGGTATTGTGAGTTGAATGTCTGATTCATCTCCAGTAGTTATAAAAACAGGTTTAAAATGGCTTTGTGTTTCAGTAGCTGTCTTCAGTAGTTCAGCTTTTCTAATCCAAAAATAATTGGGTTGTTTATGAATTTAGATAGTTAACCTGCTCGTGTATAGGTTCATATGCATGCCTTCTTGTTAAAATTTAATCCATGTCCAGGCTTGAAAAATAGGTATAAAATCAGCATTGTGGCTTAAACTATCCCATAGCTTAGACGATAATCATTTAATTCTTGGCTTTCAAAAATGATCTCGACTGGTTTTGTGATTAAAAATGAAGTTTTATCATTCGATTCTGCTAATAATCAAGCTATTCGTTTGAACATTGTTGTGATAATTCTTAGCTAAAAGTGATGAGAAACTGCAACTTCAACGTCTTTTAGTGGTCATATTGGTCAGTCGTTTGGGCGTGTTGTTAAATTTCCAGAAAATGCAGCACTTTGTGGACCTAATTGCCCGTACCCAGTTTTAGGCATGTATCATTGAGGCCCAAGAAGATCACTGGAAGTGGAAAATATTTTAAGACCGTTAGGAGTAATGTCGTAACAAATTTGGGCCTTCGGGTTAGGTAGTCGGTCCAAACTAAAAGGCTTGCCCTTTTGTTTGAATCCGGACTTGAACTTGAAGCCCGAGTTTTATAATATTAAGTAACTAGGATTTGTAGAGACAAATTAAATAGAAAATTATAGTTTGCTTTAGGTTGACCTTAAATAATAAATTGAGATGAGCCTCGCCAAACAAAACTCATAAATTGCGGGGCCCTCATTAAATGTCATATAAAAAATACTTAGAATTTGGGGGCGTAACGTTTAGCGAATTTCACGGCCCTCCACAAAGTTAATAATACGTTAGTCGCTTAAGGCGCGTTTTTAATAATTTTACCTCCTCAAATACGGGTGTGCATTTCATGAAACCCAAATCCAAATCCAAAAACATTGAATAAGAATGTGTCGAGGATCCGGGTGCATTTCATGTGACGTAATCCGAAAACACGTTCTTAAGCGGCATTCACTTTCTTAATAATTGACTAAAAACGGTAAATAATTCTAAAATTGCACTATAGGTTTAACATGTTTCAAAATCAGATTTTAGCCAAATATAGCAGTTGAGCGACCGTGCTAGAACCACGAAACTCGGGAGTGCCTAACCCCTTCTCCCGGGTTAATAGAATTCCTTACCTGGATCTCTGATCCGCGACTGTAATACAGATTCAAACCATTTTCTCGATTCGCGATTCAAACCGGTGACTTGGGACACCATAAATCTCCCAAGTGGTGACTCTGAATCTCTTAATAAACGAATCTCGTTTCGATTGTCCTTTAATTGGAAAAAATCCTTTTATTAAACCCTTCACGAGGTGTAGTAGCGGATAAGGAGGTATGAAAATGTACCTACAAACGGTCATAGATCCTGCTATGATAGTGGCTAAGACGAGGAAAGAATACAACGATGTTGATAGGAAGGATGTGGAGAAAAAAATTTCGTGCTAAGAAAATTTTGGTGTGTGGTATAGGTCCTGATGAATATAACAGGATTTCAACTTGCCAATCTACCAAAGAGATTTGGGAAGCTTTACAAATAGCACACGAAGGAACTACTCAAGTTAAGCGATCTAAGATTTACATGCTCACCACTGAGTATGAGCTCTTCAGAATGAAGGACGATGAATCCTTTCAAGACATGCACACTCGATTCACTTCCATCATAAATGAGCTAAACTCATTTGGTGAAATCATTCCTACGAACAAGCTCGTGAGGAAAATTCTCAGTGTTTTGCCTAGTTCCTAGGAGAGCAAAGTGAATGCCATTACTAAAGCAAAGGATTTGTAGGAGCTGACTATAGATGAGCTGGTTGGGAACCTGAAAACCTATGAAATGAAGAAGAAGAAGGACAGTAAAAGAAGAGAACCAAATAAGGAAAAGAACTTGGTACTCAAGGCAGAAAGCAATGACTCAAGTGGTGAGGATAGTAACATGGCTTACTTAACCAGAAGTTTTCAGAAAATGGTTCGAAGGAATGGAGGTATGCCAAAGAGGGGTAGTTCTAGCAAGCCAAAGAATTATGACCTCTGTCATAAGTGTGGAAATCCAGGGCATTTCATCAAAGATTTCCCTCTCCTGAAGCAAGAACATTTCAAACACAACTCTGACAAAGCAGCCAAGAGGAACCCAGTTCCTGATAAATGTTTCAAAAGAAAGAACACAGCAAACAATGTTGTGAAGTAAGCTTTTGCAGCATGGGGAGATTCTTCCAGCGAGTCTGAAGAAGAAGATGATGCAGGTGACATCTCAATGATGGCAGTTGAAAGTGAAGCAAATAAGTATGACTCAATATTTGCTTTGATGGCTCAATCAGATGATGATAAAGATGAGGACAATGATGAGGTAAATGTTCGGGATGTTCAGAGAAATCTAAAGTCCTACTCTCTTAAAAAATTAATGTCATTAGCTAATTCATTAATTGATGCTTACCATAGTCTTGTAAATGATAAGGATGCCTTAACTATGGAGTTAGGAGATGCTGAGCAAACTAGAGATGACTTGGTAGTTTGTGAGGTTTATTTGAGAGAAGCTATAGATAATCTGGAAAATGAAAAGGAGGTTTTAACTGAGAAAATTACTAGTGTAGAACATGAAAGAGATGAGTTGATGGTAGTAGTAGTTGACCTGAAAGAAACCATTGAGAACTTCAGTAAAGAAAAGGATGCCTTAGTGGAGAAAGTGGTTGTTATTGAGCAGGAAAGAGATGACCTCTTAGTGGTGATTGTAGACTTAAAGGAAACAATAGAGGAACTCAAAACTGAATGTAGGCTTGGGAATTCTGAAAAGCGAAAAGAAGTGGCTAGTTAGGCACACATTAAACTTGAAAACGAGTTAAATATTGTAAAAACTAGTTTGTGTGCTGAACTTGAGAAAAACAAACAACTTCAAGTAGAATTGGAAAGAGAAAAAAGTAATCTTTAGAAGTCTCTTAAGTGAACCAGGTCCTCCAATGCCATTACTTCCATGTACACTAACAATGGCAGAAACAGGCAGGGAATAGGGTTTCAAAGGAAGAGAACTCCTTGTAACCCTCATAGCAAGTACGTTACTATGCTTGATAATTGGCCGTGTACCTACTGTGGGAATAATGGGCATTTTAAAGAAAATTGCCAAGCCAGGGCTCAGTCTTTTCAGAAAAACAAATATTTTGCTGAAAGAGGACTAGGTGCCACCCATAAAAAGCGCATGTTACTTGCATGCACTAGAAGAGAACTTATTCATCCCTTTCCTTATTACAAGGGACCTAAATTTGTTTGGGTTCCTAAATCTAACCCTTGATTTTCTTGTACAGGGAACTGCAAAAGGAAGCAGTCAAAAATGGTTCATGGATAGTGGATGCTCAAAGCACATGACTAGAAATACCATGGACTTTCTTTCACTAAAAGCCCTGCAAGGAGGGAGTGCATCCTTTAGAAATGGCAAAAAGGGGTACATTCTTGGTGTTGGCAAAATTGGGAAATCACTCACTCACTCAATTGGGAATGTGTACTATGTCAATGGTCTTAAGTATAGTCTCTTGAGTTTTTCTCAAATATGTTGTAAAGGAAACAAGGTGGAGTTCTTGTCAAAGATATGCACAGTTACAAATCTAGTAACTGGTGAAGTGGTACTTATGGCCAAAAGATACAAGAATATCTACGCTGCTGATTTTGAGTCCTTACAAAGAAGTGAACTGAGCTGTTTGAAAGCAGCTGATAATGATGTTGAACTGTGGAACAGAAGGCTGGGGCATGCAAGCTTCTCTCTACTAAATAAAATGGTTCAGAAGGACCTAGTTCGTGGTCTACCCAAGTCAAAGTTCAAAGAGCATAAAGTTTGTGATGCATGCGCTAGAGTAAAGCATGTAAAATCCTCATTCAAGCCAAAGAAGAATGTCAACACCTCAAAACCACTTGATCTCCTTCATGTGGATCTATGTGGCCCAATAACAATGCAAAGCAAGGGAGGAAAAAGATATACTTTTGTAATACTAGATGACTATTTCAGCTTCACTTGGACTTTGTTCCTTAAAACAAAAGATGAGACCTGTGAAGTTTCGGTAGCCTTTGTGAAGAAAATTCAAGTGAAGATGGAATCAAAAGTAACATGCATTAGATCAGATCATGGAACATAATTTGACAATGCTAAGTTTGATGAATTCTGCAATGAGAATGGCATCACCCACAACTTCTTAGCCCCAAGAACTCCACAGCAAAAGGAGTTGTGGAAAGGAAGAACAGAATACTTGAAGAAATGGCAAGAACAATGTTGATCGATAGTAGGATTGCTAAGAACTTCTAGGCTGAAGCTATCAACACTGCCTGCTACTTGGTGAACAGGTGCACGAGCAGGTCTCTCTTGAACAAAACTCCTTATGAGTTGCTAAATAGAAAGAAGCCTAAGCTGACTCACTTAAGAGCATTTGGATGCAAATGTTATGTTCTCAACAATGGAAAGGATCAACTTGGAAAATTTGATGCCAAGAGTGATGAAGAAATTTTTTTGGGGTACTCTTCTCAAAGTAAAGCCAACAAGGTATACAACAAGAGGACTCGGTGTGTTGAGGAGAGTATACACGTAATCTTTGAGTAGTCATATCTCTCATATGATAAGAGCAAGAAGGATGATCAAGATGGAGAGCCTCTGCTGGTTCCAGGAATGGTCATTGATATGGCAAATTGAAAGGCAAATATGATGGTCAAGTGAAGGAGACAGGTGAAGACAATGCAATCTCTTCCTCATCAACTGGGAGGAACCAGGTACTATAATTACAATCACTGAACATGAAGAAAGAGTGGTTGATGCAGTTCAAAGTACTCCACATGTAGCAGAAAGAAGTATACAAGGGAACCAGTCAGGCTTACCCATCTCCTCTACAAATGAAATTCAAGAGCCCAACTAGAAACACAAAAGCTCTCATCCTCTCTACAACATAATTACTCTTATGGATTCAAGAGTCCAAACCAGATCAAAAGCCAGAAATTCACTTGCCTTCTCAGCATTTCTCTCCCAAAATAGAGCCCAAAAATATTAAGGAAGCCTTAAAATATGCAGACCGGATCATAGCCATGCAAGATGAGTTGCATCAATTTGAAAGGAACAAAGTATGGCACCTGGTACCTAGACCCTCAGAGCGGACCATCATAGAGACCAGGTGGGTATTCAAGAATAAGCTTGATGAACATGGAAACACTACAAGGAACAAGGCAAGGTTAGTGGTCCAAGGCTACAATCAGGAGGAAGAAATCGATTATGATGAGACTTTTGCTCTCGTTGCTCGTATGGAAGCTATCAGAATCCTTATTGTCTTTGAAACACATATGGAATTCACTCTATTCCAAATGGATGTCAAAAGTGAATTTCTGAATGGTTTCCTCAAGGAAGAAGTCTATGTAAAGCAACCTCCAGGTTTTGAATGTCATGAACACCCTGAATATGTGTTCAAATTGAACAAGGCACTGTACGGGTTGAACTTGGTATGAAAGGTTGTCAAAGTTTCTCTTAGAAAATGGTTTTGCAAGAGGAAAAATTGACAACACTTTGTTTCTGAAGAAATGAGGAAGGAACCTGCTCATTGTTCAAGTATATGTGGACGATATCATTTTTGGGGCAACAACCGATGCACTATGTGAGGAATTTGCAAAACTCATGGGAAGTGAGTTTGAGATGAGCATGATGAGTGAGTTGAATTTCTTCTTGGGTTTTCAAGTGAAGCACTCCAAAAAGGGAAAATTCATTAGTCAGTAGAAGTATATCAAAGAGCTTCTGAAGAGGTTTGACATGGAAGCATCAAAAAGTGATTGACACTCCCATTGCCCTGCTACTCGACTAGACATAGACGAATCCAGCTCTTCTGTGAATCAAACAATGTATAGAGGCATCATTGGATCTCTCCTCTATCTTACTGCAAGCAGGCCAAATATTATTTTTAGTGTGGGACTATGTGCAAGGTTTCAGTCAAACTCTAAGGAATCTCATCTGAAGGCTACCAAAAGAATCCTGAGATATCTTAAAGGAACACAGGACCCGGTTCTGTACTACCCTTCAGGTGATAATTTTAATCTTATTGGGTATGCTAATGCTGATTATGCAGGTTATCTTATGGATAGGAAAAGCACATCTGGAATGGCTCACTTCTTGGGATCATGTCTTATCTCATTGGGCACAAGAAAGCAAAATTCAATAGCTCTTTAAATAGCTGAAGCAGAATATGTTGTTGCAGCCCCCTGATGTGCTCAGCTTTTATGGATCAAACATTAATTGGAAGACTTTGGAGTGTACATTGACTGTGTACCTCTTCTGTGTGATAACACAAGCGTACTCAACATAGCCAAAAATTCAGTCCAACATAAAAGAACCAAGCACATTGATGTGAGACATCATTTTCTCAGAGACAATATGGAAAAGGGGCTTATCTGTATGAAGTTTTGTAGCACAGGAGACCAAATTGTAGATATCTTAACCAAAGCCCTAAGCAGAGAACACTTTCAGAGAAACAGGCTGGCACTGTGCTAACAAAGTCTAGTTGAGAACCTGATTCCTACCATATGACTATGAAAATAACATACAAGTAAAATTAGCTAAAGTATTTTCTGGCCAAGTCTAACTCACTTCTATACCGTTATAGGTAGACACGCATGATGATTATAGAAGCTGCTGAGGCAATGCATGAGCGGTAAAAGAAGGTTGAGCATCTTTTAAAGACTGGTCTGGAACCTGGTTCTTTTTCCACAGGTTAGTAGTCTTTTACATTTCTCATACATATCTCAAAAGAAAATAAAAATAATGCCACATCATCAACCTTTTTAGTCTCTATATGTTACGTCTTTTCGTTTAAATCCTTTCACTTCCCTCTGAAATGTTGCATCTTCCCACACATCTATCGACATTTCAGAACCCGTTTCTCTTTCCTTCATAATTAACATTCACCTCATTATAACCTCTCACTCCCAAAAATTTAACGACCATCTTTGTCCTCCTCAGTTTCTCCAGAACCTTCAAGAAAAATCCTCTACCATAGCGGATGATCAAAATATCCCTCCTACCACTGAAGAGAAAACCCTCGAGTCTTCTCCTGTAGAAACAACACCAGTCATCCTTTCTTCCACCACTATTCAAATAGAAAACCCTAAACTAGTTTCTCCTTCACCCTGCATCCCTCTCTCTACTCCCTTTGACTCTACTCCTCCTCTAAATGTTGAGAACTCAGACAACCCTAAGAATGAAAGCTTCTCCCCCTTGTTTCCAGAGACACTCAAAGAACAGAGTAAAGATGACATTCCAGTTCCAGAGGAAAAGAGTAAATCTCCATCGGCAGGAAAAGCTTCATCGATCTGTCCTAAAAGTGCTAAGGGTTATAAGGAAAGCTCTGATAAGTCTACAGGTACTCCTATCCCTTTTGTTATTGCTCCTATTGAACCTTAAGAGAGGTATGCCATAGAAAATATGTTGGCTATTGCTGCTGAGGGAATTATTGGGAAGGAAAATTCTATTATGCCTGAGTCTCGGGGGGGAAAAGACTCAGTCCTTGGTGGGAGAAGGAGCAATGGTGCTCTTTGAACAGCCTGCACCAGAAGAGACTACTAGAACCCCCTCTTTATGGACTTGACCCCTGTCACGACCCGGATTTTCCACCATCGGGATCGTGATGGCACCTACTCGTGGTAGCTAGGCAAGCCAACTTATTTACCTTTCCATCATTAAACAATTATCTTAACAGTCTATAGCATCAATATAAAACATTAATTCTAATGAGAATAAAAGCAGAAGTCTATCTGATAAATACGAATCAAAATATGGAACAGTTAAATGTATCCTCTACCCAAAATTTGGTATCACATTACTCACGAACTTCTAAGAATAAACTAAATACAAAGGTCTGAAAGAAATATAACAGTTGTCTGTCTCGAAACAATGAGGCAACGGTCAAATAAGAAAAACATAAAGAAGAGACGTCGGGCATGCGGATGCCTGCAAGGCTACCTCAGTCTCGTGGAATATAAAAGCCTGCTTCCGAACTACTGCTGCTGCTCAAAACCTGGACATGTGCAAAAATGCACAGAAGTGTAGCATCAGTGTCACACCTCCTTTTGGCGCTTTTTTACTACACCCCGTGAAGGGTATAATAAAAAGGAGTTTTTCCAATTAAAGGACAATCGAAACGGGATTCGTTTACTAAGAGATTCAGAGTCGCCACTTGGAAGATTAATGGTGTCCCAAGTCACCGGTTGAATCTCGAACCGAGGAAAATTGTGACTCTGTTAACAGTCCGCGAACCAGAAATCCTGAATAAGGAATTCTGTTAACCCGGGAGAATGTGTTAGGCACTCCCGAATTCCGTGGTTCTAGCACGGTCGCTCAACTGTTGGTATTGGATTTTATCTGATTTCAAAACATGTTCTATTCTATGTGCCTTTTATTAGTAGTCCGATTTTATTATATATTTATTTTTAATAAGAATTGCAACGTTGTAAAAATGTATCTCGAACCACGTCGCACCAATGCACCCGTGGCTTTTGACACATTTCAACTTCGTCAAGATTTGGATTTGGGTCACATAAATGTGCACCCGTATTTAGGAAGGTAAGATTATTAAAACGCGCCTAAAGTGACTAACGTCTTTTTATCGTTATGGGAGGCCGTGAACTTCACTAAACGGCACATCCTGAATACTAAGTATTTTGAATTAAGTAATTGCTGAGGTCCCCGCAATTTGTATTTTTTTTTGTTTGGTGAGGCCCGTCTCATATTATTATTAAAAGGCCAACCTAAAGCAACTATGATTTTTCTATTTATTCTTGTCTCTAAAATAAAGAAAAAGAAATCCTAATTAATGACGACTATATTTGAGGCCAATAGATTCACGCTACTTAAAATGTCAGCCAACTTGGGCCTGAGCCCAGGTTTACATGGGCATTTAATTAAAAAAAACAAAACTTGGGCCGCATGAAGTGTGTTAGAGCCCAGTCCATCCAAGACAGGCTGTTTAAGCCTTGATCGCCCGTTCAAACTAGATTTCAAGTATTCATGGACAGCTTCAAGTTACTCGGATTTCACCATTTACAACAAAAGGAAAAACGTGATTCAACTATTCAGATTGATGAAACAACTAAACCCTTCAATTTAAAGCTCAGATTATTTCTACTTATCTTTTGATGATCTATTGGATACTATTAAGGTGAAAGAATATATATTTTTTGAATGTTAAATCAATGATCAAATGATTCAGGGTCTCATGCAAGTTTAACCGTCGGTACACCTGAGAATTCAAGGACTCGAAGTGACTTCCTATTTCAATTGCCTTCTGACTTTAATAATCAAATTAACAGGAACAAAATTAAATTAGCTAAAATTGAAGGATAATTTCAATTCAAATTACTACAGTTCGAGAACTCTATACTGAACCTACAAACTAAGTTAGCTACAGCTAATTTCAATCCACACTCATCACTCTAACCATTTATCAAACACGAGATCCTTAAGCTAATTGACAGTCAGTTGCAACATATATTTCAGATTAACCCAATTAAAGGTCCACATTATTACAACCCAGTTTATTACTCAAATTAATACCATCCTAATAAGCTAGCAACGAATAACAACTTAAACAACTTAAACTATATCAGATTGCATCCAAAGTGTAGAGATCTGGTAGCAATTTTTATTTTTTTCAACTTCAACTTGGAGTTACATGGAAGCAAATCAAAGGAAGTGTACCTAGAATTGAAAGTAGAAGAAGAGAGGAAGGTCAGCACGGCAATGGGTAACACAGCAACAACAACAACAGTAACAGAGCAGTAGCACCAAACAGCTCAGACTTAAAAAAAACCAGCAGTAAAAATTCCAGCAGCAATAGAAGAGTGCAAACAGCTAATACCAATACAAGATTGACCATAATTCAAACCAGAAACCCACAGGGAAAGAATTTGACCCGCAACTATACCAATCAACAATTCAAAACCCAAATTAGATACCATAGCAAATACTAAAACAAACCAGATGAACTCCAAGATACACCAGGGTTACTTGGGATCAGTCTTGGTATATTTGAATCAGGAAAATGAAATCAATGAAGCAAAAGAGGCTTCAATGAAACAGTGGGATTTTCAGCTCTCAAGTTTTTTTTTAAAATCCTAATTCTTAGAGTTCAAAAAGGATCCCTAAAACTGATCTGAATGCCTCCCTTTATACCCAAAAAACTGAGTTGCCAGCTTCTTAAAACCTATATTAAAACTATTCTTTGCCCATCATATTCCCTAAACCCCACTAGAGTATGTCTTGTTCTGTTTTTAATTCAAATGTGTATGGGCAGCCTATTGTTTAATTATTTACTCTTAAAACTTGTCAATACCATTATGTCTTGTTCTCCACTTTTATTAAACAATACATTAGCTTTAATGTTATATTAACTTAATGGACAGAACACTTAAATTAACAATTCAGTAAGTTTTTTATTCCCAAAATACCCCCTGAACCTACTGTGAACTACTGAAAATACCCCTTCCCATTTGCATTAAACCTATCAGCTATAACCAATTCCCTAACAACTAAATAACTAAAGCTGAATTCTAATTGAACTCAATTTAAATCAAAATCAAAACTAATTCTTAATCAATCATAATTTCAAAATCACAGCATACTACTTCATGTGTTTGGTTTAATCCTAAGTTGATTAAGCCTAGGCTGGTTAACAGATTCACAACACAGGTTCAGATAACAACTGAAAACCGACATATTCAAGACATTCAACTGACTAATCAACTTCCAATCTTTATGATTAACAAATCACAGGGCAATAACTACTGATCCTAGCAATTTTACCATTTCATTGTCAAAAGATATTTCTCATACAACAATTGGAATTGAATTTAACGTGCAATAATCTGGGATTGATACAAACAGAAGTTATATCCAAATTATAAACGACTTTTCATCATAAGCTTAATTCAAACCAGAAATCAGACAACTTACAAATTACAAATATAGATGAACACGATTTTAACACAATCAACAGAAATCGGAACAAAGGGGAAAAAAAGAAGAGGGGAGGAGGTAATTGACAGAAATAACAAAAAATTAATCAAACAACAATAAAAAAACAAAATAAAAATTAACGAAACAGAAAATACCTTAGAAATTAGTCCCAATTCCCATTCGTTCTAATCGAAACTTTGATTTGAACTTGAAATCGACATGGGCCTTAATCGAGTGTTCTCGACTTGAGAACACACGACTAAGGTCGATGACGACCTCAATCTTCCCACCTTGGCTTGATTCCAGGCCTAGGTTCTCTTAGGGTTCGCTCAATCGGTTTAAGATTCGTCCAGTTCTAGCGGGATTTGAACGAAGCTGGGGTGTGATTTTGTACGAGGGAGGTCAAATGGTCACAGGGTGTCAGTTTGGTGTTAATCTAACGAACTAGGGTTCCGGACTAGTTTTCCGATCTAATATTCGAAGAGCTCAGGGGTGATTTGAAGCAAAATGAGTGTGGATTTGGAGAGTGTGAGTCAAGATGGTTCAGGGGTGTGATTTTCACGGTCATCGGAGCTCATGCCGCCGGGTTTTCAGGCGAGGGGAAAGGGGGCGGCTAGGGTTTCAGGGGAAGGGCTTCGTTTGGTCTCTGAACTCAGAGAGACGAAAATGAGAGGGGGGGGGGTCTCATTTAGGGTTTTTGGTAGATTAAAATGCTAGGATTAATCTAAGCTGTTGGATTATGAGAATCCAACGGCTACGCTTGGTTTGCTGGTCAAAACGGGGTCGTTTGGTAGTAACGGGGTTGGGGCGGGTTGGAGATGGTAACGAGTCGGGTAAAGGTGAATTTCTTTGGACCATTGATCGATTTAAAATAAATGGCCCTGATCTGGGCTTCGCCAAAACGACACCGTTTGGGGTGTCTTTGAGACGGACCAGACCAGATTCATTTGGGCCTGGGATTTGGGTATGGTCTTGGGCCTGTCCAAGTTTTCATCTCATTTTCCATTTGTTTATTTTTTCTTCTTTTCTTTTACAAAAATTCTAAAAATCTTAAATTATCTTAACTTAAAAAAATACTAATTAACTCTTAATAATAATTATCACACAAAAGAAAAAATCACACAATTTGACATTTAAACACTAAATTGTGAAGTACGTTGTTTTTGTGATTTTTTCATTTTTGTAAAACAAGCTTAATTACTCCTAATAAATTCTAAATACAAATGCGACATATTTTTGTATTTTCAATAATTAAAATAAATAAACATGTGCAGACAAATACAAACAATCAAAGAAAAATAACATAAAATCCACAAAAATACACACAACCCAAAACTATTTTATTTTGAATTTTTTGGGAGTAATTCTCATATAGGGCAAAAATCACGTGCTTACAATCAGCACAACCGACTCCATGTGCTGGTAAGTGTCTAGCCTAACCCCAGCGAAGTAGTGAAGAGGCTAGACTGGACACCACGTAAACCTGTGCAGTTATAAATATACAACGGAAACGAAATACCAACAGCTAATAATATAGGAGGGGGAAGCATGCTAGGGGAGATAACAAGAATAACAGAAATACAGGGTAATAGACTAAAGCAGTTAGATCCACCAAAAAACAAGGTATCAACACTCATTATAAACACATGATATCAACAACGGTTGCAGCGTGCAACCCGCTCCATAAATATTACTGTTGCGGCGTGCAACCCGCTCCACAAATATCACTGTTGCGGCATACAACCCGACCCATACCATTTATCAAGTATCACTGTTGCGGCGCGCAACCCGATCCTCAATGTCTTATTGTTGCGGCGTGCAACCCGCTCCTCGATATCAATTAACCGATTGATTTCCCAAACAACAGTCAAAATTAAGAGACATAAAAATAAGCAAATATTTTACAAACATCCTGACAAGGGAAAGAATCCAACAAGTTCAACCAAACGTCCCGGCAAAGGAATAATTAACAACGCCTTCTTACTTTTCCTCGTCTCATAATTCACTCTTCTATTTTGAGCCCACGCTCCAATTAATCAAGTCAATTCGCATGCCTTCAATATTCATATCACAATTTAAGCCAATACTCCTAAGAATCAATTAATTATTTTACCATTCACATGTTATTCACAATATTTAGAAATCCTTCAATAAACACGAAGTTCACAGCCAAGTCATGATAATCACATTATAAGGACCCACGGTCATGCTAGACACCAATGTATAGATACTCGTCACCATGCCTATACATCGTACTCGATCACATAACAATTAGCAACAAGACTCAACTCTTATTCCCTCAAGCTAGGGTTAAACCAAACACTTACCTCAAAGCCTTGAAATCCACTTAATCCTCAACTATTGCTTTACCTCGCGGTTCCACCTCCAATACAGTGATATCTAGGCATAATCAATTTAATAATATCAATAAATACTCAATGGCAACGTCCCATAGCTTAGATATGAATTTTCTAGCATTATTCCAAAAATCCCAAAATTAGACACCAGACCCACATGGTCCAAACTCGAGGCTCGGACCAAAACCCAATCACTCATAACCCCACGAGTCCAAATATATAATTTGTTTTAAGATTCGACCCCAAATTGAGGTTGAATCACACAAAATTCTCAAAACTCTAACTCTACCCAAAACCCATAATTTCTACCTTGAATTTCATGATTTAGAGCTAGGATTTCAGTAATTAATGACGCAAATCGAAGGAAACAAATTGAACAATGCTTACCCAAGAAGTTTTGATGAAAGAGAGCTTCAATGGACGCCTAAGTGCTTGGAGAAGAAAGGGTTTTGTGTATTTTTATGAAATTCCCGAGCTACTGTTCTGTTTTTAACTTAAAAATTCGCTGGGCAAAATTGCCCTTCACGTTCGCGGGAGGGGGCCGCGTTCGTGAAGGGTAAACTGGGCAATACATCGCAAACGCATGAAGGGGAACGCGAACACGTAGAGGAAAATGCTGGGGGCTAGGGTCTGTTATACGCGAACGCGATAAGGGGATCACGAACGTCGTGAAGGGGGAGGTTGAACTACGCCAACGTGTAAATACAAGCGCGAACGCGATGAGTAAAATGAAGGCTAAGTCTTCTGAGTCAACCACTCTATGCGAACGCGAGAATAAGATGCGAACGCGATGAAGGACGAGGCTGAAGCTTCGCGAACACGTGAGTACTAGCACGAATGCGATGAGTAAAATCACTGGGCACCTCTTGCAGATTTTCTACAGTTTTGCTAAGACCAAAACCACCCTGATACCTATCCGAAACTCACCCGAGCCCTCGGGGCTCCGAACCAAATATGCACACTACCTCAAAAATATCATACGAACTTGCTCGAGCGATCAAATCGCCAAAATAACATCAAAATCATTTAATCATGCCTCAAAACTCATAATTTTCATTTCAAACTTCATAAACTTCCAACTTTAGATATTTAGGTCCGAAACACGTCAAACGATGTCCGATTTCGACCAAACTTCACAGAAAGTGCTTAAACAATATATAAGACTTGTACCGGGCGTCGGAACCAAAATACGAACCCGATACCACAGTCTTTTAATCAATTTTCATTTCCATTTTCTTTAACAATTTCAGAAAAACAATTTAATAGAAAAAATCTTTTACTCGGGTTCTAGACCTCGGATTTCAACTCCGGGCACATGCCCGAGTCCCATATTTTTCTACGGACCTTCCGGGATCGTCCAATCTCGGGTCCGGGTCCGTTTACCAAAATTGTTGACCAAAGTCAACTGTAATCATATTAATATCAAAATTCATCAAATTTTTCACATAATTCACATATTTCAACATAAAAGTTTTCCGGCTATGCGCCCGGACTATGCACGCAAATTGAGGTAAGTAAAAATGAGGTTTTCAAGGCCTTGAAAGCATGAAATGCGTAAGGAAACAGGTGATGACCCTTTGGGTCGTCACAACCCCTCTCTTGAGGAAACAGGTTAGGAATCATCTTCCCAGGTCAGTTTCAACCCTGCTCCTTCTCCTCACTTTGATGTTGAGCCCTTGGAAGTAGTGGCTCCTATTATGAGGTCCAGTGATGAAGAAGATGAGGATGATGTTGCTCTGAGTGCGTTCATTACCGCAAGAAGCCCAGTAGCACCTCCTGAGCCCCCTCCTAAATGACCTATCACAAGGTTGCAAAAGAAGGAAGCTCTTGAGTATGCGCTAAAGAAAATTAAGAGAAGTAATAGGAAGAAGAAGAAAAGGATTGGTGAAGGATGGTGAAGTTGTTTGTGACAAGAATATCCCAGTTGTGAAAGTTTATTAGGAAGCCACAGAGGAACCAGGTTCCTTGATCAAGAGGTCTCAAAAAAAGAAGCACTCTACTGGGAGTACTTCAAAAGAGGTTGTTGGAACACCCAGTGAAAAGTCAGTAAATGATAGTGGAAAGTTGAAGGAAGTTGTGGTAGAAGAGTCTATATCTGATAAGGATGTGCAACTGAAGTCTAGCGGGAGAGTTAAGTCCAATGGAAAGTCTGTGAAAAGGAAATTGGAGGATGTGAAAGAACCCGGTTCTATGAAGAAGGCAAGAAGTGGAAATATATCTGGTAAAGAAAGGTTGAGGTGTCAAAAAGTGTTGTGGGGTCGTACTCTTGACCCTGAGGTGGCTGGAATGCGCCAACTTCTTGAGATGGTTGAGTTTCAACAGTGGGGACACCTATTCAAGGTGGATGTCCCCAAGGTATATGGGGAAGAGGTTTAAAGTTTTGATGCAGACCTCTTTACTGTTGAATCTGATCACATCTGCGCACTGGTAAATGGCGTAGACATAGTTATGAACTCTGTTGTGTTAGGAAACATACTTAAAGTTCCTGCTGAAGGTCTATCTTCTGTTAGAAGTGTTTGTAGATCAAACTTTATGAATGTTATAGTTAAGAAGAGCGACGTGCAGTGGGGGGAATGGGTGCATAAGAAAGCTTTGCTTCCTGTTTATCAGCTGCTTTTTGAGTTGGTAAACAATGTCCTGCTTCCTCGCGCTGAGAGGAGGTCCATCACGTCTAAGGCTGATATGTATTTGATGAAAGCACTAGATGTGTTCGAAACTGTTAATCTGTCAGCCATAATGATTGAGCATATGCAAAAGGTGGCAGCATTCAAAGATATAAATGATGGCCTCCCCTAAGTATTTCTCCTCACGCGTGTTTTCAAATTCTTTAAAGTGCCTTTGGGGCAACCTAATATGGGGAACAAGAAGCAGACACTCTCTAAAACTACTCTAGAGAAAGTGAGTGTATTGACAAAATTGGAGGGGTAGGA
This sequence comes from Nicotiana glauca, assembly GCA_026770625.1. Classification (NCBI taxonomy): domain Eukaryota; kingdom Viridiplantae; phylum Streptophyta; class Magnoliopsida; order Solanales; family Solanaceae; genus Nicotiana; species Nicotiana glauca. The sequence goes on along the minus strand of MU713443.1, from coordinate 4,850 downwards.
AGCACTTCAACGATCTCCCAGCTTATAAATGCTCAAAATAGTGCTACTGAAGAGATCGGAAAATTGAAAGCAAGGAATGCCATATTAGAGACTCAGATCAGTCAGGCCCAAGAGGCACCAGGGTCCTCCAGTTCTTCAAATACAGAGGTTGCTCGTCTGACTAATGAGAATGCTGATCTCAGACAACAAGTTGAGAACTTGAGGGAGAAACTGCTCGTTGAGCTAATGTCCGCCAATGCTCGGATGAATCTAGTTCTCAATACACTTGTTGCCTCTTCCAAGCCCTCTTCCTCTAGTGTCCCCTAGGCATATCTCTCAGTGACCAATATCCAATTTATCTCTCTTGACAGTGTTTTGATGATGTTGTGGTGTTTGTGTTTGATTTTTTGGTTTGTAGATGGAAATCACTAGTACTGCTTCCGTGTAAACAGTCCAAATCTACTTTTGTTGTAAAGGCAAATGCTTATATTTTTCGTTGTTTAATGAAAATTCTGCTTCTTTTGTTGTAAATGCTTATGTGTTTTTGCTTCTCTTTTCTATCATGTTTGTGTGCACACAAATGGCATGAGTTAACTGGGCTAGACTTCTTTATGTTATTTTCTTATTTGTGTGTTTTTAATGATGCCAAAAAGGGGAAGAGTAGATGGAGTTAAGAAGAAGCAGGGACTGATTCAGGGGGAACTTGTGAAGTTCCTGTTACTTTGTCTGGTTTTTGTTGCTCTAAATATGATTGTCAAATTTTAAGTTTGTCATCATTAAAAAGGGGAAAATTTATAGGTCTATAGTATCTTAGCTTCATCTTTTGATGATCTAACAAACTTACTGTCAAATAACCAGATAAGGAACCTGATACACTTGATACACAACTCAATCAACGGAATCAAGCTTATGTGAGTTACTATGACTTCAGAAGATAAAGAATCAACATAGGGACCTGATCCCCTTGGGTTCTCCTGACAACAGTACGAAGTCAACTCTCTACAACTGGAAAGTGACTGCCTGCACTGAACACGCAAACAGTGCAGCAATCACTTATCATTGGGAAGGACCTTGTATCAACAAAGTGACTACATCATTCAAGTGATGTCATCCAAGTTATATTAACAACAAACACTACAGCAAAATATCATTTTAACACTTGAGAATTCATTCAAGCATTCTAAGCATCTGACAATCAAGCATTTAATTCTCAAGTGCATCAAAAACAAAGTACAACACCATTACGGACCAGCTCCTATAACGAGTCTCTTGTATGTCCTTAGTTGAGTTGTAACTTTGTAATTGTTCTTCATTGTAATTCCTACTTTGCTTATCTAGAAGCTTTAATTAGGAACCATTTGTAAACCATAAATCTTTAGTGTCTGTGTCGTGACTAGAGTTAGTCATGAGTTGAAGTCTTTGTAATAGGTGTATTGTAAAGTGGCTTGTAATAGGTGTATTACAAGTTAGTGAGAGATTAAGAGTTTAATTCCTAGGTTTCATAGGTTGTAATCTAAAGATTGCTCATAGTGAAGTTGAAATCCTACCAGTGTTGGTCGTGGTTTTTTTATCTCCTTGAGCAGGGATTTTTCCATGTAAAAGTTTCCTATTCCATTTACTTACTGTTGCATTAGCCTTATCTGTGGAAACCTATATAGGACCCAGTCTCTATATAATTTTGGTGGACTCATATATTCTATTAAAAGGAGACACCACTCAACTTTGGTCAAAACCGATCGCGGCCGACCGACCGACTTCAATCAGTGAACAACCGAAGTCGGTCGGTTTTTGAAAATATTTATTTTTCAAATTTTTGACGAAATCGGCCTACTTCGGTTGTTTTTTTTTGTTTGCGCTAAAATGCGGGAAACAATTTTGGTGTCCAGCAAAATTTATTTTTTAAGAATTCAACCAACTTTGGTCGATTTTTTATGTAAAATAAATTAAAAATAATATTCAAATAACAGACCGAAAATCGGTCGGTTATTTCAGTCGATCATTTTAAAAAATTGATCGACTTCGGTTGATAATTTTATATTTTTAATAAAATTGACCGATATTTTCGCGCGAAAATGCACTTAATTAAAGAGTACAAATAAAATAAAGACTTAAACAAAAATATACCAATAATTTAGTGGTAGATTAGTATCCAGCGACAGTACAGACGACCCCGGTTCGAAAATCGGTTGGTTTTTTCAGTTTTCCGATCGATTTAAGCCGATATATCGTCAGTGTTTATATATATAGTCAAAGAATACTTTAGCACTCAAGCATCAAAGTCGATTAGCATTGTATACATATTTTCCCAAAAGGAATAATTAAAAGAAAAAAGCAAAGAGAGGAGCATAATTTGATTTGAGAGTTGATAAAGTTGATGAACTTTAGAGAAAAGAGAGGTTTAGATAAGTATATACTGACAAAGCAAAGGAGAGAGTAAAGAGGGAGCATATATATCAGTTAGAATAGAAGCTGAAATGACCAAACAAAATGAAGCAGCCAAAGAGAAGACCGCCGATGTTCTCGGCTTTTTTATGAGAAGACATTCAGTCATGCCTGCTTATGCCCAATGTACTGCCGATGACTACAGTATATCATGCTCTTTCTTTGTCTCCTCTTGGGTGTGTTGCTAGCTTCTCTTTTATCCTTTTCTTTTTTTACTTGAGGCTTAGGTATGTCTTTCGTGAGCCGAGGGTCTATAGGAAACAACATTTCTACCTTCAAGGTATGGATAAGGTTTGCGTATACGCTACCCTTTCTAGACCCCACATGTGAAATTATTCTGGTCAGAACTGTTATTGTTGTTGTTGTTTAGGCATTAGGTATCTGAGACCCAGTAGCCCTACTAATATGAATTTGCACTTAATAAGCCCACTCAGGAGTAAAATGTTGTTTTTCTCAATTAGTTCTTTTTCGGAACTTGAATGGAAGACTTCTGATAAAGATGAAAGGATCTTAATCAACTATACGGTATACACAGTCTTTGATGATGTGTTGCTAGCTTCTTTACCGCAATAGTTCTAGAATAAGTCACCAAACATATTGGCTTCACATTTTCAGAACATATTTAGTAAACATTTACTTTACGTTATTTCCATTTACCGATTTAGGAAACTACGATAATCTAATTACATTATGACTATATAATAGCCGACTAATGTGGATGTGAATTCAATGTTGTTTGAGGATTTACTCTCTCTGTTTCAATTGATTAGTCCTCGTCCCTACATGGCCAACAACTAACCTAGATTGAATGAGAAGGAAAGAAATATAGTTAGGAAACCAACGTGATCTCGAGCTTATGAATCTTGGACCTAAAAACAATCTATTAAAGGTCTTTCGTTTCTGCTGCGGATATTTTATTTTCTTGGATCTTTTCGATCTATGCCCTTTTGGTCTATGGTGTATTCCCCCTTTCTGCTTTTCTTTCTTTCATCTTCCTAATTCCTCAGGCAAGCTTCATGCAAGTCTGACTAAGGTAAGGAAAAATACGTCATTTCGTCATTCATATCTATTCGTCTTACCCATGCTTCGACGATTCAATCCGATATTTCATTTTTCCTTCGTCGTTTGATTTTTCGCAAAAGGGATCTTGCGGGCTTGGGAGGAGCTGATAAGGCGGAAGGGGTTTAAAACACCATTCGCCGTAAAATAACACTCTATATATTAGGTTACAATAACTTTTAAAGAGACACTCTATATATTAGGTTACAATAACTTTGAATCTCTTTAAGTAAGAACTTAAGATAAAGAAAGGCCAACCATTAATCCTAAGAATATTTTATGCAACATTGAATAATTACAAGAATTAAATCAGGGAAAAATTTGAGAGACCAACCCACGTGAGAGTGGGACGACAAATCTCATTTTAGCCGTACAATGACCACCCTCATATTTAGCCCACAAATCCTCGATCATTTTAAGACAATCTTATGCCTCGTGTGGTTTTGTCCACCAAGTTTATGTTTTTTTTTTAAATAATCCTCAAAATTTAATGTTTTTTTTTTAAAGTTTTTCTATCCTAGAGTTTTTATATTTTGAAGCTAACAAATTTTTTAACTTCGGTCGGTAAATTTATATCAAAATTGTTCGTTTCTTCGTGTCGACGGAACCTTGACTGTAAATGTATTAAAGCTTGGACATCTCAAGACACATCCAAGTAGCCAACAGATCACAAATTCACTAATGTGCGATTAATAAATTTGGAAACAATTTAGTTTAAACTTTCAATTCTATCTTTAATGAGAAGTTTTTATAACCACACATCTCTTTTTGACTTATTTAGGACTATAAATTCCGAAAATCTTCATTTTTTCTTAAACTCTATGCCCAATTAAATAGGTTCACATAAATTAGATCGGATGAAGTAATTATATTAAACTTAAAATGTTGAAAAGTTAAAAGCTAAAGAAACATTATCTGACACCTATATAATACTGTCATTTATTTTCAAACAGAAAGGAGTAAAAGAAAACAAGCCACTACCAAGGATTATAATAGGATACATTCTTATCCAGATATCTCGATTCGACCCCTTTTATGAATGGTAAAAGAACCCTAATAGGAATTGATTCCTCCTTTAATGAGCTCGAATGCGAATTATTTTGATCTCTAAAATGAATATTGAAAAGAGAATTTTTCACAAACCACTATTGTTTAGGGGTTATTAGCTAGTTGTAGTTATCATTTACTGTATTATTTCCTATAACTATGTTTTAAGTTTTTCTAGAGTGTATTCGATATATTTAAGCTAGTGTATTCATGAATACAGTAGCAAAACTCGGAGTGAAACAGGGGAGTATGATCACGCCCAATGTATATCCTCTAAATAGGATTCTGCGGACGTTGCAAATAAAACCCAAGTATTAAGCCCA